>APFE030721801.1:250866-320754 GCA_000404065.3 Pinus taeda | reverse complement strand
TTTAAAAGTCTGAATTAAATTAGCTTTAAGTACTCTTAGATCAGCATCATCCAACTCTACACACACACACACCCTTAGATTGGGAAATTGGTCCCATTATCCCCAGTCGAACCCGCTATACCAAACGGATAAGGAGCTGCCAACCAAGGTCTGGACCGGGTGGGTATCCCCCTTTTTGTCGACCCGATTTTCGGGGCTTCAACAAGTCCATAAAATTTTGCTAAGAATTTTTGTATATCAACGATGATGAATTGATGAAATATCCTCAGAATATGAGGGCATAATCCGGGAAAAAAGTCCACCTTTTTCTGTATATCTCAACATAATATAAATCATAGTCTTTTTCTTCTGAAAAAGACTAACAAGGGAAATAGCTGCAAGGCAGCGAGTCCCTACCTTAAAATTATGTTTGTGTTATCTTGTCATGATTGTAATACATTGTCATAAATGTTCTAATCAAATAAATTTATTTTCAATCACTATTCCATTGACTAAACATTAATAAAATTATCTTATTTTATCTTATGTGAATGAATGACAAAAGATATTAAGTTCAGTGAACACGATACTTGTTGAGATTCATACTTACAATGAGTAAGGCAAAACTAGAATTACATTAAAAAATGTCATAACTATGAAACAACAATTTTTTCTCACTATCAATTAAAAATTAAATTATGATAACTTTTTTAATATAATATATATATTTTTTTCATATATATATATATAAATAGAAAAAAGAATTTCTTACCAAACATATAAGAAGTGTGGAGACATGGGAATGTGTGCAGGTGTTGAAGTGGGAATGTGTGCGAAAGAAGAGCATGTGGAAGGGAAAGTGTTGTGGGAGAGATGTCTATAAGATGTCTACAATGTAGTGTAAATGGTAGATCTTTTAAAAGTGGGAAGATTAGATTTTCCATGCATATAAGGTAAGAGTTACTGATTTATTTTTAAATATAATATTGGATTATATAATTTTTAATTATTTATTTAAATTTAAATAAACAATAATATTATATTGTCATAATAACCAAATCAAATAAAATATATTTTAACTACTAATATATGAGATGATGTCATTCTTATTTTTATTTATTTATTTATTTTATTTTTTATTTATTTATTTATTTTATTTATTTATTTTTTTCTCAAAATTGGCATAATGTATAGAAATGAGAATCATGTCTCCATAGATTGATACCTTTTTTATAAATATTTTTCTTAATCACAATTTTTTTTGGAATTACCATTGTGGAAATACAAATAGTAAACACTGTTAGAAACAAAATAGCAAATAATTTTCTAATCTTTGTTTAAAATTTGGAATTTTGACTAAGATTAACCAAAATTTTGAAATTTTGCAAAGCCACCTAAACTAAAACCCAAATGAACCTTGGCTTACGTGGACTCTGGGCCCACTAAGTGCTTGCACGGCATAAAATAATAACTAACATGCCCCCTTCACGACCATGAATATAAAACAATGGGATGATGTTATTGCACGATTGCTCCCCCTTAACATGAAGTCGAAGTGGCCCGTGATAAGAGCCGAGGGTGGGACAAAAAAAACCTCATCTTTTGTTGCAATAGAGTCGGTCAAAGTTTAAGCCAAATAATATTTTCTAGTAGAAGGATGCAACAAAATGGTAACACAATGTAAGATACCCCTAGGAATATCTCAATTTTTCCACTATTTTTTTTAGTTTGTTCGGTTTTGTCATAAGGCAGTTTCGTTAAACAATTTGTGGACATATGGCTATAAGTGCATTTTTTAGTTTATTTTAATATAAGTAAATACAAATTTACATATACATCATGAAAATGCTTTAACCCAATAATATATAATTTATATTAATTATGAAAGACTATATACTAAGGTGCACACCAATACTAATAAGAGAGATAAGATGGTAAATACTAGTGCATTGTTGGTGAATAAATAGTTGTAGGTGACTGTTACAAAATCTAAAAAGTATCAACAATACAATTTCCTTTTTAGCAGTGATAACAATATGTATTCCACTTTAAATACAATATGTATATCTCAAGAAATACTCCTTACATGTACAACAATCCACTCAACCATAATGATAGAGAACTCGACCCTCCTTCAATGTTGCTCTTAGTTATGTACTTTATTGCTCTCAATCCCTTTGAGAAGATTGACTTCGACCCTCTTTTAGAGGCTCGACGTGGACCAACAATAATAGAGGTAACTCACCCCCCTCTGTGGCAATGAAACTCAACCCAGGTAAGCAGTTGAACTAACCCTGAAATCGACCAACTAAGGACATGCATAACTCAACTTCTATTGCACTAAATTTGGCCCTTAAAATTGTAATTGACTCAACCCCTTCTTCCACAAACTCATCCCACTAAGTTATGGCTAAACTTTCCCCTCAAATTTAGCTTGGAAACTCAGCCTATAAAGAGATATAGAATGCCCAATGTTATAGTATAAAATCAACTGATAAATGTTGGGAAATTAAAGAAGGCAACATCTTTAACTTGACATTTTCCTTTCATGACATTTACTTATGATGTTAAGTTCTTCTTGTCATTATTATGTTTATGTTCTCATCATCAAATAAATGGAGAAACAATAAAGATCACATGAACACAAGATATAGGCTCCAAGCTAGGGAAAAACCCCTCCAAGGGGAAAATCCAAAAGAACTTTTCTCCTCTTACAAAATTAATTCAAAGGAGACTTCCAAGACCAAAAACAAGACCCTCAGCTTCCTCTAAAACACATGATGACTAGCCGAATAATCCAATTGATCTTCAAGGGCAACATCAAGGAAATTCACCAGATTACTGATCTCTTTGTCATCTTACACTTGATGTAACCCTAGGTTTCGTACATGATAGATCAACCCTCCTACAAAATTTCCTTGACCATCCTCTTACAGACCTTTGCACTTCCTTCAAAACAAGACCCTTAGTTTCCTTTAAAATAGAAGATGACCAATTGAATAATCCAAGTGATCTTCAAGGGCCGCATCAAGGAAATTCACCATATTATTGATCTCTTCATCATCTTAGACTTGAGGTAACCCTAGGTTTCGTACACAATAGATCAACCCTCCTACAAAATTTCCTTGACCATCCTCTTACAGACCTTCACACTTCCTTCAAACCTCAAACCTCAAGCTAAAGAATGTGAGCTTATTGTCTTGCCTTATAGAGAGTGAAGTCATCCCTTTTTAGCCTTTAAGCCTACTTAAGGTCGACTTTACTTGTTGGATGACGTGATTCCTTTTGGAGTATCTAGACTCCTCTAAAACACACAAAAAAGGCTTCTTTCTTTGATACATGTGCCCAAAAGGGTCTTTTACAATGTAACATTGACTTTTGAATCATAACAAACCCTATAAGCATACAATGGATGCTTCTACCTATTGACCATTGACCTAAGCATGAAACCCATGCTTGATAAATAAATTTATTTTACAAATTTTATTTCTTATTTTGATCAATACTAGAGATTACATCATCACATGAGTCAAATGATAATTATGAAGACCAAAACTAGTTAGATTTTGTTGTCGTTCTATATTTTTAAGGTTGAGGGAGTAAACACATTGGACAACATCAAAACCACTTTGGATGCTGAGATCTAGCCCTGCCAGCTTCAGAGATGGATCTCTCTGTTTAATTTAGTTTCGTTTTAGTGTGAGTTTTAGGGTAGTTATGATTGTACTTGTTTGTTTTGTTTGAAAGGTTTGGTTGATTTGAGTGTTATAATTCCATTGGGTTATGGAGTCTATAAACTAAACTGGAGTTTTGCATCAATTTTTAGAGGAGTTCTCACAAGGAAAGCTAGGTTGTCTAACTAGATTTTTTCAGAAATCAAATGAATTTGTGGATTAGCAGAAGTGTAAGGTTCAGTAGAAACCAAGGAGCAATTAAGAATTCCTTGATCTAAATTCAGTGGAAAAAATTAAAATTATCATTAGCCAAAATAGGATGCTCTAAGTAACAAATCATATTTATCATAGTTTCTGTTGATTAATTCAAAAATTTAGAATAACAGAGAAAGGAAAAACGAAGTTTAAACAAATAGACAGAAGAGACACATCACCATTTAGTACACCACATGAATCCTGTGAAAGGTCCTTGTATTATTAATGCTCCAATGCTTCGAAAATTACAATATGCAAAAGGATATTACATTCGGAAATGAACACTTAATACTTCAAATAGTGAAGTATTTATAATGAAAATTACAAAAATGCTTTACAAAATCGTTGTCAAACCGATAGTGTATTATTAGCCTAATTACAAATAATATCATCTAATCCTAGCAGAAGAATAGGCCACGTATGCTGTTGAAAAGAAAGGTGGCCCTGTTTTGATGGTTTCGGTTGTTGAGTCAACCTGAAACAGTGTTGTGATGTTGAACTGACCGTCGTGCTGGCTGCTGCACTGGAAATTGTTTTATTGTCACTAAATTATCCTTCAATCTAGTAAATCGACCAATTATTCCCATCTGCTTTCATTTGGCATTGTCAATTTTGTTACCCCGCGGTAGATTTCATCTACCTCTGTGTATTTGGAAAAGGTCGACTTCACAGTGAAAATGTGTTTTACTTCATTCTGTACATAGAAATCATTTGACCTGGTTTCCAAAAGGCTTTTGTTGTCATACTGCCCTTAATCCCACTGACCTTGATGATGCTTCTAGCCACTTCTTTCATCATCAGGACATAGTCTTCCTGAGTGATCAATTTGTCATTTATAACATAAATATTGGGCAATCCCTTTTGGATTAATGCTTCAATTCTGTTTGTGAACCTGTTTACTTGCAACTCCAAGGTTTCACACCTTTCTTCCAGTTGATCAATGAGATTTCTCTTTGTTAATACTTTCTTGACTTCCAGAATGGTTACAGGTCTATCATTGATCCCTACCTCTTCAAGCTCATACTTGGACTTTGAGTTTAAGAACTTAATTATGTTAGAGGCTTCTGTGAGCATCTCTCCCAACTTTTCTCTTCCCTGCAAAATAGTTTCTGTAGCCTTTTCTATTAGCTCTTTCTGCTCAAATATGATTTGGATAGAAGGCCAAATCTCATTCATAGAGTCCAGTATGTTCATCCAGATGGTTTCCTTGGCTTGGGCCAAGGTCTGACCATTCGAAGTGTCTCTCTCTCTCAATTCTGCATCTTCTCCAATAGTCTTTGGGATTTTTGCATTTCAGTAACCCGAGTTGCCTTTGCTTTGGCCTTTTGCACTTCTAGAGCCTTGAGTTGGCCCTTCAAAGTATCAATCTCCTTTGACTGGAGTGACATGTTCTTTAGTGACTTTGTTACTTGTTCAACACTCACAGTTTGAGTGGAAGAAGTGGCTACAGTGGTTGCCCCTGTTGATGGAAGTTGAGAAATAGGTATGGCATCCAAGGGGATAATAGCCATCTTCAAATTGTCTTCCTTCTCCTTTATCATTTTCTCCATCTCTGCCTCCATCTGCCTAATCTATATATTCTACTCTATGATCAATTTCATCATATCTTCTTTCTATGCTTCACCTCCTTCAATATCCTTAGTCACTGGATCCTCTATGGCCGGCAACTTGAGCTGCTTTCTTAAGGCTACAATGTCCAGATTCTTCTTTTTAATAATTTCCTCAACAACATTGAATCTTTAGGGTCATACCCTATCTTAATCACCAAGTCTTCCAAAGACATGATCCTATTATCTTTGGCTAAGGAGGACACTTTCTCCATTTTCAGCTATGATTGGACATTTGCAAAAGAAACCTATAATTTAGAAACTTAGTGACATAGCAATGTTAGTCAACATGGAGGATATCATTTCACGAGTTTGCTTGTGCATCTCCATTTGATCAATGGGATGTATGTCCTTTGTGCTGAATTCAAAAGTGGTGCTCTTGTAGTCTACTATTGGTTTTGGTTGTGGAATCTGGGCCTTAAGAAAGGCCATCTGCATTTTGCCATGCTCTGTGTCAAAGATTGACAACAACCTACTATGTGAATTGGAGGCTTGCTTCTAGAATTGGTTATAGGTGTTATTTTTCAAAATCTCATTTATGAGCTTAATCTCCCTATACCTGTAAAAAATTGTCTTCTCTTTTTATGTTTGGACATTTTGTGACTCTAGCTCAGTTTCCTTGTGATTTTGTGAAGATGAAGGTCCAATAAGAGATGTTGTGAATTTTCTAGTTGCAGATGGTGAATCTGTGATGATGATGACAACCCGCTCTTTATTTCCTTTGTCCAATTCTACTCTAGGAGTTAACTTTGCTCTCTTCCTATAGCTGATCTTGAATTCTTTAGCTTCACTCCCAATTGTCGATGATGATCCTTCCTCCCTCTGTATTTTGCTTAATTTTTCCTGAGGAATGGGAGTCTACGAACTAGAAGTAGAAAAAAGTTGTTCTTCAAATTTCTGTAAGGTATTTTCTGTCCACGCTAGCTAATTGACATACTACTCTATTTTTGGTCTTGAAGTATGAATGTAAGGAGTATTTTTGTTCTCTACTATGAGCTTTGAAATGATGCCACAAGGGTCATAAGACCAGGTAAAGCTCAGACTGAACTTCATTTCTTTAAGCATTCTATCTGCCTCTTCACCCACTGTCCTTGTGTTGCACACAAATGGGCCCACCTGTGTCTTTATTCTGAACATTGACTTCTTCTTGGCCACTACAAAGTGGATGCCATCCAAATTCAACATCTGTTTGATGTACTCTAGGGCAAAAATCCTCATTGGGAGGTATTTCGGGAGTTTATAGGGTGTCAATTCACATCCATACACCTTGATTTCTATGTAATTTTGGTATAAATACCAATCCCTAGTTTTTGCCTGATATTTTAGGTGCATAATTCTCTTGATTTCCTCACTTATCCCAGGTTGTACTGCACTGTTCAGAATGTTCATGGCTGGAAGAAAAAAATATTCAATGAATTCTTTAAAGGTGAATTCATGTTGTTATCTCATGACCAAAGAGGTCCAAAATATTATTGGCTGCTGATTTCCTGCATCATCAAGCTTCTGCAATGCAAAACTGAATTTGCCTACCTGATAATAGAGGAACATGTAAATCAAAATAGAGGTGTAATTAAACACCTACTCTGTAGGAAATTTTATGAACTATTCATGAATATTATCAGCCAAGAATTGACTGAAATTGAACACCAAGGAGGGTTTACTATCTGTGGAAATATGGAGAGGAATCCTAAAATGGGCTCATCTACCCACTGATCAGAATAATAGCCTAAAATGTAGGAAATGATGGATATAATTTGCTTGGCTTGATCAGGGAATATGGAAGAAGGATATGGAGGATTCTTTTGGGTAATTGGGCATTCATTGGCAATAAAATCTCAAAAATTCTAGCTCTGGTGGAAAAATCTAGCTTTTGATAAGCTGGGTAAGGTCTTCTAGGGAGAAAGGAGCAACATTTTCCATAGTGGGGGCCAACATCATTTGGTCAATGGATTGGGTTGTAATTGTCCAAAGAATGCCACCTATAGGGGAAATGATGCCTCTTTGGGCAGGGACATAGCATGCTTGACATCTTTTGGTAAATTCTAGAGCTCGGAATGTCAAGGGGAAAATATAATGGGGGAGGTTGGACTCCCAGAGCCCAATTTCATCGATTTCTTCTGTGTGTTTATATTCCAGCCAACAATATAACTCAAGAAAATCACAATCACATTGGGCTTCATTTATCCTGTAATCCCTATTAGCTAAAGGTATATGATCTAAATCCACAGAAGGGGGAATCAAAGGATTAATAGGTTTATCTTGAGTCTTAGTCTTTGGAGGCATGACTATAAAAATATGAGAACAAGATGAATTTGTAGAGGAGCTTACTGAGCACAATAGAATAATGAATTGTCAGGTGACAAGGAAAGGGAACTGTTAGTTTTGTGTCATGATCTAGCTGCAAAACTACTCTGAGAGAGATCGTTGTGCAGAACTGGTAATAACAGAAAAATAAATAAAATGCAAGAGAGTGACAAAATGAGCAATAAAGAAAAGAAAGAGATGGGTTCAACAAGTTTTAAATGTTGCAACGAATCACCCCGTTGAAATGATGTGGGACCATTAGGCCTAAATAGTTACCCAGGAGAAATTGAACTTAATGTAGAATGGTCGTTTTGGCCGGGAAAGAATTTAATAGGCCAACGATTATGCCATGTGGCGGGTGGAGAGTGGTGGAGGAAACGTGGCAGGGCACAGTAGAGCAGATGAGGGAAAAGTGGTTTCAGGAGGGGGTAGCAGATGGTTTATGGTTTTGGTGAGAGGGGGGTGCGAAATCATGAGGATGTGACACATAGGGGATGGGGCCCGACAAGTGAAACAACTTTTCGGAACCCTCCCCCGACGGTAAAGGCAGGATGATGAGGGGGGGCCGAAAGCAGATGAGGTCTGTTGATCAAGTGCGGGATCACATCCCAAGGCTTTCAAACTACTACATATTAACCATAAGCGTCAAAAGAACTTTGTCTGCTTATGCCTTTTAACCTTTGCTTCCTGACTTAGGATAAGGGAATATGAAACATATGAAAGACTTTATTTCCATAACGCACATATTTGCCTCTTTAGCCTATGATCAAACTTTGGAATAAAATGATATAGGAAAATATTTACAAATGATGTTATCTACCTACCCTTGGCTAAACTAGCATTTTTTATTTTTCACTCTAGGGTGCACTTAGACTAGCAAACCCATTTTATTTTCTCTTATACAGAATAAAAAGAAATATCTAACCTATACCTTATTTCTCCTATTGATCTAGATTAAACAATTGAATCAATGTCATTTTCTACCTAACTAGTGATTTACCCAGATTAAATTGTTGGGTAAGTCTTTATTTTCTAACTTAATTTATAGAAATTTAAAGGAGTTTAATCATGATTACGCTGTATGATTAAACTAAAAACTAGTGACTGTGGCATTTTGAACAAGTTGCACACAACCTTTTAATTTTCAGTAATGAAGCAAAACTATCTATGAGTAGTGGCATTTAGACTGGCAACACTTTCAATATTATTCCTTTTTTACTTTTCTTTCTTTTGGTGGGGTTCAATTTTTTCTTCTTTTTCAATCTTTTTTGTTTTTATCTTTTTCTTACTTATACCCTCTTTTCATTTTTTTAATTCTTTTTTCTTTTATTTGGAAATCATTGGCAGATTGACAAGTATCTACAAAATAAGATTCTTGTGATACAATACTCAATTACCTTGAGATCCTATAAATTATAGGACCCTAACAGATTCTCCAATGGGAGGTATTCATAATTGACCAACTAGTACAAGGACAATACTCCCTTTGAAAGGTTCTCATAGAAGAGTCAGAATGATAAGCCATCTTGTAATCATCAACATTATGATCAATCAACATTGTGTATGAGGCGTAACTAGACAAGCTCTAGTTTATTATAGAGCATTATGCTGGGAGGCTCTATGTGTAATACCACACTACCTCTACAAGGCACATACCCCATCCAGATGTCCACAAGATATGTCCTTTTAGGACTTTTCTTATCTTAGATTTTTGGTCCCGAATCTTGAAATAATATCGATCCTCTTCGCCCACTCTTATCTTCAATACCTGTCATATCCTCAAAGAGTGTCAATTCACGAGACTAATTCTTATCTTGGACTCCCAATCCTCGAGGAGTACCATCCTTAGATGCTTACCGAATTTTCCGGATTCCATTCTTTCCTTATGTCCTTCACTAAGAATTATGGTTGTTAGACTTGGTCATGACACATAAGGATAAGAACTATCCACCATCACTCCCTCTCAAACAAGGAGGATATCCTACTTCTATTCGAGGAGACTCCTTTTACTTCTACTCAAATCTAGAGGAGATTCTAGACTTCCCTAAGTTCCCTTACTTATCTTTCATTCAAGTATCAGTTCCTCAAAGCTTGCATGGCTCCCTCTTTCCTTCACATCTCATTATATCGAGCATGGTTCCTTTCTTGGTATCACAAGTCACAGAGCCATCTTCTCACAACATGTTCTAGTTCATCCATTTTTCACATCACTTTCAGCTTGTCTTTATTCATGAAGGCATTTTGTTGAGCCTTCCTAGACTTTTAAGTTGATCATAGTTTCCTTGAAAGTGATCTTCCTTCTTGTAGTATGAACTTTGACCTTTTGGTTATCTTCTTGCATTGCTACCTTCTAATCCAAAGATGAGCACATCTTGATCTTCATATTTTCAGGTATTAGAGATTGATTTTCTCTCCATATCCTTCACATATTCCATCCACACAGTTGAACTTTCCTGAAATGTCATCATGAACCCATACAACATTCCTCTAGGTAGCAAAGCAATATGTTAACCAAAAAACCAGTAATAGATATTAACAACAAACTTACGTCATCATGATGACCTTCTTAACAAGGCATCAACATCTTCATAGATCATCTCCACGCGAGTTTACCTTTATAAATCAGAGTGCCCAAGGATCCAACTTGATTACCAAGTTACCATTCTCTTCTAGAGATCACATTAGATGTTGAACATATAAATCCTAATGAAAATGTCTTTCAACAATCCATTCTTTCTAGAGTATCTTCCTAGGCATCATAATGACTAACTTTTGTTGTAGGATTAATATGAGTCCCATCTAAAACTTATTTCAAATATACATTATTATTATCTCATACAATCATCTAGATATTAGATCTTAACATCTCGTTTTTAATGAGAAATGAATCTCTCTCCTTATGAGACTGCAACCTGCTCAACTGCAATCTATCATCCTTCAAGAGAATTGTCATGATGCTACTTCATAGAACCTCCAAAGTGATGATTCTTATAGGATCTTGAGGATCCACCTTAGTAAAATGACTGCCTCTAACATAATGTTAGACAGTAAGAGGATGAACTTATGCAAGTTAATCTCAAATTTTAAAAGAATAGATGATTCTTATAAAGTAATCCAATCAAGTAGAATCTAAATATGCTACTATCACATGATGCCATACTAATTTAAATAATACAATGATGAATTCTTACTCTTTTAATGAACTTGATAACAACAATACTTCTAGGGTCCTTACAGTTCCCTCCTTCCATCATGCTCACCAAAGCACAAGGGCTTCTTTGCTTCTCATTTTGCTTCCTTCATTTTGTACTTGCATTATTCACCGACAAGTACCACCAAGCAAAATATCAAATAGAAGATTATGATGTCAATTTCGTTAACCTAGGGACTCCATGGTATCTTAGAGGATGAATTCCTAGGGTTTTCAAATACAAACCCTAACCTGCTCTACGGACATGATGTCATACCCTAGATTTTATTCAATTCCATCCTCACTAGAGTTTTCCTTACACCCTAGACTATTTATAAATCCTAGAAATCAAGAGTTAGGGTTTATATAAGGGAACAATCAAATTAGGGTTAGGGTCTTCCACATGACTAGGGTTTCAAAATTTCAATTAGGGCTTAAAAATCCTAGTTACCAACAACCTTCAACAAGATGAATACTTCAAAACGCTATAATCAAACATGTCACAAAACCCTAAAACAATTCATGAAAAACCCTTTATTCTTTTATACATAAAATAAATGCATGTATCTCATAACTACATACCTTAGTCCAAGGCATTTTCATTTCCACTGCTGCCATGATCTTCCTATTGGTTTTAAGAGTGAAAACTCCAAATATGACAAAGCCAAATTCTGCCTTCCAATGATCTCGAGAGTTCCAAATAAGAGTATTCTTTCTATGAGTCAAATTGCTTCTTCTCACGATAACTAACAAATGTTTCTCGTCTTTGAATAAGAAATCACTATTTTCCTTTCAAGTTTGTATCTGTACTTCTACCAATTTCAAAATTCCACAAAAGTCTCCTAAAAATATGACTGATAACCTCCAAACTTCTTTCACAAAGTTTACACTCTTATAATCTTGGTTATGAATATGAAAAATCTCTTTGGTTAGGGCTTCAAGACTATTTTGACTTGGACTAATATCCCTTTCAAAATATTTCCAAATTTCCTCTAAACTATTGTTTCGACCCTTTATCCAACATGTCCTACATTCAATTATTTATTTGAGCCTCTAGCCTTTCAAGAAAGGAATCTCGACCCTTCATCAAATGTTACAGGACCATGACAAGAAGCCTGCCTCATGAGTTCTTTTTGGCTTTCCCAATTCTTTGTCCTTCTAGCACAAGCTTGTGACCTATATCCCCTTACTATGTATTCTCTCATGCTAGATTCACTATATTTATCTTAAAGATGGACTGATATGTCTTCTTGAATCAATATTTTTCAAGCTTGTGATTTTGTTGTCTTCATCGATAGGACAAATACCTATTCTTGAGACTTCGACCCTCAAAATAGGGCTTCAAAAATGTTCCTCCATTTTGTGATCTTGAACTCTTTATAAGGTGACTCATTATGCTAATTAAAGAGACTGCTTATTAGACCACAATGCTTGCAATGTATAGGAATTGTAGCCATCCTTCTGAAGATAAGGCTGCTTACTTGGCCTCATTTAGATGCTACTGATATTTGAGTTTTGTACCTATTGATGGTGCTAGACTTGCCAACATGTCAAGGGGATCTCCTTGGAAAGAAGTCCCAATAAGACCTCAGACCATTTTGTGTAAGAGTCCCAACAGTGGGTTGTAAGGTAATGCATTGATTGTGATGTCGCACAGAGGCAAGTAAGATACATCTGTCAATAGCAAGGGTGTGATTGATGCAATGAGTCAAGGAAGCTGTATGATAGGTTCTAACACTTCGAAGGGGGAAGGGGGTGAAGGTGAGTTCCAGGTTTAAAGGGATCAATCCCAATTCGGCTTGGAACGCACAACAAAAAAGGACATGCACAGCTTCCGGTGGAGCAGTCCACTCGGATGCAGTTTTCACCTCATACAAGGTAAGATAACACGTACAACACTTACGGATCAATCCGAGGCGAGTTCGATGGTTGTTACAGCAAGGTTCATGTGAAAGGTCTGTCTAATGTCCGACAGAGCAGTCGACACGGATGATGATAACATTAACAACATATTCAACACATTAATAACAAGATTCATGTAATTGCATGTGAATCATCTCATACACAAGTACATAAGTTAAACAACATATATCATTAAGGCAACCGAAGCAGTCCAACTACAATAAAAAATATGCATGAAAATGTGTTGGCCCTTATTATATAAAGAAGTGTAAGTCACAATCATACAATACATCCATGTAAGCCTGTTAGCCCCAACAGTGGAACGTTATAGCCACATTCGCCTACTCCTCCAAAGAGATGTACTAGATCCGTGCAATGGAGAAGCCAAGGTGCATTGCAATACTATCCAAGCCTTCTTCAAGATAGTCTTAGTAGAAGCTTGGCTAACCAAAAGCCTCTACAATGAGTTATGAGGGACTATTTATAGCAAAGGGTGGGGTGATCCTTGACATTCCCCTTTGTCACAGTTCAACTACCCTCATGACTCTTCACCTACTCTATGACTGTTACATCCAACCATTGACACTTGAATTACACTTGACGTGACTCAACATTACAATGCACATGTACTCATGTGAGACAACATGGCTTGAGCAAGCCTTGCAAGACACCACTGGCACTCGGTCTGCTGTGATGAGACCAACTCTTTGACATGCTTGTGATGGTGAAGGTGGTGAGCTGATGCCAAGCTTGGTTGTCCGTGATGGTGTGCGTGCACCTCATGGTGACATCTTGCTAAAGCGAACTCTTGCCTCTGTTGCAACTGGTGCATTGGTTTGGCCCCTTCATCGAACTCGTTTGCTAACATGCACATGGTCTTCTTGGGTATAGTTGAACCAGAAACACACTGATGCATAATGTCTGTGCTGATCTTCAAGTGTGCCTTGGTGGTCATGCACATCAACTTGTTGTAGTACATGTTCATCCCTAGTTGGACTTGCTTCTTGTCTTCACCTTGGTGAGTGTGTTGAATGGGTTGGATTGCATGCGTGCACACAATGACATGCATGCTGCTGAATCCCTTGCATGTGATCACCAACACTGCTCATGATGTCTACTCTGTGTTGGTTGTTGGGATGGATCTTAAACTTGTGCAGGCGTAGTTTCATCTATGAGTGCACGATGCACCCACTATTATTCCTGATCTTGCTGCAACTCAATGGTCTATCTGTGTAGCTTCATGTTATTCCTTGAGTTGCTTCTTTAGCACATGCAACTCCTTCTTTTTTCCATTCTCTGTCTTCGCACGATCTTCATGTTGCGTCGTCACCTCATAACTAGAGTCTCCAAAGTTGCTTTCATCATCAATGGATCTGCTTGAGCTTGCAACCTTGTCCTACCTTCATGTTGTCAACAACCCTCCTCTTGCATTTGTTGCATTTGGTATGTTATCTTCAGTTGTTGTCCATGATGTTGCTTGTTGTGATGTTGTTGTTGTCATATCTTGATGTCCTTGTCTATGAACAACTTGATGTCTTTGTGGGTAGACAAGTCCATAGACACTTGATCGACTGCATCCTCAAGTGTGCTCTAAACAATGTCTTCATCTTTGCTCTCCTGGAAACCCTTATACCTGTACTGTTGAGAGGCAGATGAGCAACCGCGATACCTAGAGACATGGAAACACTCATGGCAAGCAATGTTAGTCAAAAACCAAAATGAGCATGAGAACTAACGTGCAACATACTTGGGTGAATGATCATGAAGGTTGTGCAATTTCGGCCGGGAAGTCAGGAGACCGACTACCAAGACTGCACAAGGCACAGTCTGGACTACTAGGAGATTGACTGACTGCTGGAACTACGTAATGCACAATCCAGTCTAGCTGCTAATTGTTGGGATTGCGCAATGCACAATTCTAACTGGGAAGGACTGCTGGCCCAGGGACAGATTTGCGCAACTTCTTAGGCCAAGCAGCCACTGTCCTCCATAAATGTGCAAAACAATCCTGGAGACCAGTGCTAGGTAGGAATGCGCAAATCTGGAGAGGAGGGTGAGCCTTCCTTCCCTAAATTACACAATGCATCCTTGGTGAAGGTAGAGTTCGGGCCAAGGTTGGCACGACTCGCCGACGGGCAACAGAAAGAAATTAAGACAGTAAATGCATGGCAACACTAAGTGATAGCAGAAGTAATTGACAGTGCATGAAAAACATCAATGAAATATTCAACAGACAGATCAAGATGCAGGTTAGTGAGGCAGTTCGTTGGTTGGGCGAACGTCCGTGTAACAGTTTCATGCATGCAATAATAGTGAGATAGCAATGAAAAATGAAACAGAGCTAGGACAAGCTAGAATACATGTAAATGACAACAAGCGTTCAAAGAAATCAAGCAAATAGTACTCAGACAAGCAAAAACACAAAAAGCGACAGAAATGCAGCACAAGGCATGGGAAGCAGGCTTACCCCAAAACAACTGAGTTGAATGTGCTGACTGGTCCTAGATGTGATGTGGGATGTCAGAGGTGCAAGGTTGATGTGAGGAATGTGATGTGAGGAATGGGCTCTGCAATGTCCGACTGATGAGTTTTGATAACATCAAGGTTGTGACGCGCATGCCACAAATCTAGGGGAAGCGACACTTGGTGGGAGGTTTCTAAATTTCTCCTTGCATGTAACCTCCAATTGCTAAACATAGATCCCTGAGACAAGGGATTCCTTTTCATGCTGCCTTAGGAGAAGAAACCTATGCATGTAAGTCTGTTTTGCTCGGTCCCAGAGGGAATCGTTCAACTCAACTGCACATGCAAGAGGTCATTTTGAATTTTTGACTTTTCATTTTTCACTGTGGATAACACTTATTCATTTCAGAGGTGAAAGAGGGATCCCGACTTATTGAGAGTAGAAGAGGTTGTTCAAGCAGAGAAGTAGTTTATTGTATCTCTGACGTTCATGTTAAGGTTTTCCCCCTTACCTTACTCTACTTGACTGAGTTGATAAGGGTTAGCCCAAAAACAATTGACTAGAGAAGGTGACATTAGTTAGCACGCAAGCGTTGTGTTTACACCAAGGTTCACTTCGAACAATACATATTTTCCTTTGACGTATCATGGACTAAAAGTAACAAGTTCATCATACAGAGGCAAGATGAAAAATAATCAAGTAGTGATAGTTGTACAAGCCCTCTTTTACTTTACCCAACTCGCTTCAAGAGTCATACATGGTTTCATGCAAAAATAACCTATGAACGGAACAAGCGAACGAACTAAAAATCAACAAAGCAAAGCAAGAGCAGAAGCAAAAATGAAAGCAAAGCAAGTAAACAAACAAGCAGGCAAAGAGACAAGCAAACAAAGCATTTATGCAAACAAGCATGCATGCAAACAACTGAAAGCAAACACTACTCCTACTCCTACACTAACGCTACATGGGCCTGATCACGGAAGTGATACTTCCTATGTAGCCATTGGCGCATTGGTAGACCCATGTTGGTGAAGGCTTGGTCTGTGAGCAACCTAGTTGTGCGAACCATCAAGCAAGAAAGATATAACAATGAAGACAATGACACTTCGTGATTGAAAGTGCCCATGGGACATAAGTGAGTGCATGTGCATGATGGGCAGTCCGTGGACTTATCATGGTGCTGTATGACACTACGTGCAACTTTGAAGCATAATCACACTCTTGACTATGACATGCAAGCAAATGAAAGAAACAAAGATAACTTGCGTTGCGCACGAGTGCTTGCAATGTAAGGCTCCTCCATTGCATGAGCAATGGGATCGTGTAGTTCGAGTGGAGGAAGTAAATCTGAGTGTTAGATTGATCTTGAGTGCATATAGATGAGTGATGAGGACCCTTGAGTGTTTGAAAAATTTCCTAATCAGAAGCAAAACCAACCTCAGGACAGCGAGGGCTTGACATAACCACCAGCTCTTGCTGAAGTGCCTCGACAGTCTGTGGGGTTTCAACTTCGTTGACAAATGGATCTTCGTAGACCAGTGGCTTAGATAGATTAACACCGAGTGAATCAACATCATGATCGGATGATGAGGTGAAGAGATCACGACAACCAAGATTAGAAAATTCAGGATTTTTTTCGGCATCCTCATGGTTTGATGAATCACACAATAGGGTAGATGAGGAGGAAGGATGTTCACCCTCTACGTTTCCGAAAAAAGTAGATGAAAGATCAAGTGTATTTTCAATGAATAAATTAACCTCTCCGTTGTCAAATGATGGACTTAACATCTGGTGAGTCCTGCGAGTGATCAAGAATGGTTGCATCTATGGATGAAGACACACATGCAAAATCATGAATGGCAGGCTCACTAAAGAGGTCAGGAAAGAATGGAGGGGGTCGGATGGAAGGGAGCCATCCTTTGCCGAGTATTGATGCTCAAGCTTCCACTCATACTCTTCATGAATGACAACGCATGTTGGTTGTGCAACACTAACTCTGTCAGTGGGTTGTTCCTCATTCAAAACAAGTGAAGAGTCAAGAATGGATGAACACAAGACAACATCATTCGGAGGAACACCTGAGTGCGAAGATAGAGGTTGAAGAAAAGAATGCATATGAGAACTCGAAGGACTCACATCCAAATCTTCACGAAAGTTGAGTGGAGTGATGTTGGGAGAGTGTGAAGGATGAACAGGTGTGTGAGTATGATCCTCAACATCACTGAGTAGTGGTGGAGTCATTGAATGAGAGGGAGGCAAACAGTCAGTTGAAATAGCGTGCTTCCACATGAGATTGCATAGCTCCACCAATGAAGAATGTTGAGCGAGGTTTGATCTCAAGCTTCCTCTTGGGACAAGAATATTTCTTAAGGCAATACTCGAACATGCCCCAAAGATAAGAAAATTTCATCTGGCTCCTCGGAGCTTGAAATTGCAAGTCACAGAAGCGTTGCCAAAAATCAATAACGGATTCATGCGAAGCCCTCCATTACTATAAAAATTTCTGGTCAAGACGGTCTGGATCAAAATTAAAGAACACGTCTTCAATAAGATCATAGAAGTGTTTAAATGAGTGCACGGTGTCAGTCGATAGGCTAAGCACCCAACAAAATGGAGATTCACGAAGTGTGTATGCAAACAAAAAACTGACCTATTCGTCAGAAAGCTCATCTTCCTCATGAATCATGGAAAGAAAGTTATGTAAGTGCTCAGGCCAGGCCACTTCGCCTTCACCATCATACATGTGAGTGAACAAGAGATGAAAAGCTTCCCCGAGATGGAGACATCTTCACATTTCAAAAAACACCTTGGGGGAAGAAGAGTGCAAGACTCCATGAAAGATATGCAAAGGTTCAAAACTGGATGAGAGGACACAACTTGTAATTAGGCCCTCCTTCTAGCGCCAGAAATGTTGACTGTGCTGGACCCGCCAACATGTCAAGGGGATCTCCCTGGTAAGAATTCCCAATTAGACCTCAAACCATTTAATGTAGGAGTCCCAATAGTGGATCGTAAGGTAATGCCTTGACTGCAATGTCGCACAGAGGCAAGTAAGATAACTGTTGGGGCCTTCGTTTAATTTTGAAAGGTTTTGATTAGTTTTGACTGACTGAAGGGTGGGAAAGATACAGATGGCAGGAACAGTTGGGTGCTGGAACAGACAATTGCGGAGAAGTTGCGGCAAGGTGGCAGCGGAAGGCAAAGGCATCCGAGGAGGTGGAAAGGTGCAGAAGCAGCCAAGGGGAAGAACAGTCGAGCAAGAATTGGCAGTCCAGGTAGCAGAGAAGGATATAAAAGGGGAAGACTAGAAAGGAAGAGGGTTGTTGTTGGACTAGCTAGTGGAAGAAGGAGTTGGTTGAGCCGAGAGTAGGCGCAGAGATACCCAGTTGTGGTGGTTGAACAACAAAGTGTTGGGTCCGAGGGACTTATTCGTGGAACCAATTTGAACTCGCGGGACTGAGCTGGGTACTTTCTGTAATGTTTATGGAAAATGTCGGATCATGTTGTAATCTTTCATGTTAAGTTTAATATAAGACATAGTCAATGTTGGTTGCGACTCTTATATTTGGACATCGTGCTTAATGTGTCTATTAAAATTTTGAATGGCTTATCAATTGCATGTAGACGTTAATTCATAGAATGTCTCAAGGATGCTGCTATCTCTATTTTATGTATAATGGTTATGTATATATGTGATCGAATGCACCCGAGTGATACTTCCTTGACTCCATGTTGAACCCTTCTCCCTTTTGGTTATGGCATGCCTCGGGTGAGACTCCTTGCCCCTTGGGGTAAGGTGAAAATGTCGGCGTTGTCCTAGACTACATCAAACTATTATTGGCCCCCTGTGCCTGAACCCAAGGTCTTTCCCCTGATGACTCTTTTGAGCCAACAAATGGTTCTGTTGCCGAGACCCGAAGTTGCGAGAACTGGTTCAAACTATGGTGTCAAGGATATTTAAAAGAGAAATCAGAGATTGGTGGATTCACAAAGTAGATCAGTTTGTGGCAGAGCAAGCTTCTCGCAGGAATCAACTGATCGGAAAATTAAGTGAAGGGATTCTATACGTTGATGGCATCAATGACCAGTATGAAATTTTTTGGTGCAAGTTCCTCGAGGACTTGTACCATTGGTTGAGGGAGTTGAAGAGACAGAGCCAATCAGGTGGATCAATGAAAACTCGCTACCATTGGACTTCGTCTGATATCGCACTGCTAAAACATTTGGATAACGATTGGATTAGAGTAGTCGATTTGTGGGTGAAGACTATGGTGGAAGGGTACGTAGTCGAGTTTGCTGCAGAGAGCCAGAGAGCTACCAGTCTTTCTCAAAGGTGGAGGCTGTTTTCGGCTCTAGAATGAGAAGGGAGTTGATAAGGGAACTCCCGGCATGGATTAAGATGTTTATGGTGTAAGAAGGATTGCTGCCTCTACCCAATACTAGCATGGAAGCATAAAACCCCAGTACCAGGGCAAGGACTTAGAGGGGGAAATGTTGCCTATTGAGGGATAGGAATGCTGCTGAGGGGATAGATGTGGAAGGATTGAGGAGAGTTAGCGATGTTAGAGTGTGGAGGAGGGGGCTACTAGCGGACAAGTGGCAGGCAAGAGCGACTCAGGCTCTAGGGAAGAGAAGGAGGGGGCCCCACCAAGTAGGAGTGATGATGGGAAAACCCTGAGTTGAAGAGGAAGGAGAAGAAGGTGCTAGGCAACCTGAGTACAGGAAACATAGATGTAGGAGCCGGGAAAATGAAGAAGGACGCTCCCTACAGGTTAGAGAAGGAGGATCGCAACAGGGAACTGAAGGAGGACCTTCCTTGCAGGTTGCGGAAGGAGGATCGCAAGATCATAAACCATATCGACATGAGGAAAGAGATGAAGACAATGTGGGTGATGTGATGAGGAGGTTGTTCGATGAGGAAGAATCATCTGTCAAAATTCAGTAGCACCAACTCCGAGACATAAGTGGCATTTTCTCCAACCTTCCCTTGGTACCTTATCACAATCCGAAGGAATTTGTTTTTTAGCTAAACCAAGGAAGCACGAGTATATACTGCGCGAGAGAGATACAGGGCTGGTTTCAACATTGGAGGTAACACAAGAACTAGCTATAGTAGTAACTTAGGACTACATGGATCCAAACATCTGGGAAGCAAAGGTTTTGTGTTGTTAGCCCATACTCAGAGCAGTATGGCAGGGTCATTTATTAAATATCCAGAATTTGCAGGAAGGGGAAACAAGGATGTGGAGCAGCACTGGTACCTCTGCGAAGCCTTTTGGAGGGCCCGTTAGACTCCAGATAACATTTGGGCAGTGGAATTTTAGACCACGCTAAGAGAAAGGGCTCTATGCTAGTTCTTAAAGTGGGTAGAGCAGAACCAAAATCCCACAATAAATGATATTAAGAGGGGATTCGTGTAGGAATTCAAGGTACCACAAACATACTAGTAGGGATTATTAGAGCTATGGGAAATTAAGCAGAGGGAGGGTGAGATGGCTTGGAAGCTCATGCAAAGGTTTAAGGATGCCATCGCCAAGTTGAGTTACACTCTAGACCCAAATCACTAGCGGGACTAGTTTATTAAGGCACTCTTGCTTTTGACTAGAACACCATTGACGCAACAGAGGATAGGAACCCTACAGGATGTGTTGGAGCAAGCATCTCGTATAGAAGCTATGCGGGATAACCCCATGAATACTGGGGAGGCACAAGTATGCAAGATCAGGCGATCACAGGATTGTAGAGCTAGATCACAAACTTGACCTGGAAGCTGAGGGATCTCCAGCCCGTACGTCCAACCAGACCCAATGTTTGGTGCACCCATTGCATGGTGTAGGGGCATGTTGCAAAGAAATGCCCACGGTTGCGGGGAATTAATCACCCAGTGAGGGTGGTGGGGTTGTCAGGGGTCCCACCCACCATAGGGATTGCGGCAGTCAGAGCGCAAGGACCCCTCCTAGGAAGGAATAATTAAGACTTCTGCAAGATCTGTAGGGCATATGGACACCTGCTGCGGATGTGCCCAATTCTGAAAAAATACTCTAATGTCCCCAATAACAACTATTATGAGTTTTGCGCATCGACAACTCATCACATCGATCAGTACCAAGCGCTGGAAACTCTAGCAGAAAGACTGGACAGATCCACATTTAGAGTCAATGAAGCAAGTTGAGGAGGGCAAGGGGGAAATGGACGTGGAGGAAGAACGAGAGGAAGAGGGCCCTTAAGGTGTTACAACTGCGACCAGGAAGGACATGTCACTAGAGGATGCCCACTCCTGAGGAGACCTTGGTGTTCACAGTGCAGAATTAACACCCATGCGACAAAGGACTTCCCAGAGCTCATTACAAAGTGGGAAGAGTGAACCAGGCAGCGGGGGGCTAACTTGGTGAATGTTGAATCGTGGACCCATGATGGCCTCCCCAAGACCAATATCAATATAGTCATCCGAGGAGGGAAGAAGACAGGCGAGGACCGCTACACAGAGGACCCCCCCTTGATCATCAAAGCGATGTCACCACAGAAGGCATATCAACCCGAACGCCAAAGACAGTTCTATCAGGAAGCAACCAAGTTGTTCGAGAGGATGACTGAAGATAGAGATAACTAAAGACCACAAGTTCACGTGCCCGATCACACCCAACCGATTGGGGAGTGGTTTAAATTGTTCTTGAAAATTGTTGAGGATGAAGCCATGCTGAAGGAATTGCAGACAAGCTTAAAAGTTGTGGTATCCATGGAAGGAGAAGGAGTGGGACAACCACGTGCAAACTTGCCGGAGAAAGCTTCTAGGAGAGTGAAACAAAATGAGAAAAGGAGCGGAAAGGAGTTTCAAATCAATGTGCAAGTGGTCAGATTCTAGATAAGAGACACCATGCTAGACTTAGGGTCGGATCTAAACGTCCTACCCAGGAAGACTTGGGAGGTAATGGGGAAACCAGAGTCGAAGTACTCGCTAATTCAATTAAGAATGGCGAATTAGTATTGCATATTGCCCATCAGGAGATTTGAAAATGTAGAGGTTGATGTGGTAGGGGTGAAAATGCACACCGAGTTCGAAATAATTGACATGATGGTGGATAAAGACCCGTATCCGGGACTTTTGGGTACACACATTTATACATACCCTCGGCACTGTCCCCCTGGCTTAGTATATCCAAGAGGAGCTACGGCGATAGACAACTAATTGGGGTACATTGGAGGAACAGTTCGTCAACAACTTCTCATTCATGGATAATAAGGCACAAATGGCAGGGGCACTCCAGGCAATAAAAGGGGTTATGTTCACCCCAAGGATGTTAGTTGAAGGAGGGCATGATGGAATTTTTCTACAAAGTCTGTACGATATGGAATCACCAGGATTTGTGACCTGCGACAAAATAGATGCAGAACCAGAGGAGGACGAATTGGAGGGGCTTAGACAACTAGCCTTTGGAGAAACGAAAGGGAAAAGAGATATTCGAGAGAGACCTTCGACAAAAGGTGCCCACCTCCTACTAGTGAAGATGAGAAGACAGAATGTGGGGACATAAGATAAGCCCAAAATAACATCGATGGGAGATTACTAGGACGAACAAACCACCAAAGAAATCTTCAATTTACTGCAGGAATACTAGGACCTATTCCCAACTTTAGTGGCACAACTCAAGGGGATAAAAGGTAACCTGGGAGAAATGAAAATTGTTCTAAAACTAGATGCCTGGCTGGTAAAGCACAAACAATACCGATTGAACCCAAGGGTAAACGAGAAAGTTAGAAAGAAATTTGATAAAATGTTGGATGCAGGAATCATATTCCTGGTAGATGAAGTTGACTGCATAAGCCCCATGGTTATTCAGATTAAGAAGGATGCAACCAAAATTAGAGTATGTGTTGATTACAGAAGCATGAATAATGCATGTGTGCATGACCCGTTCCCCACGCCATTCAGCGATGAAGTCCTAGACAATGTTCTGGTGAACGAAGCATACTCGTTCACTGATGGGTTCATAGGTTACCACCAGGTCCGAATAGCTGAAGAGGAGAAAAGGAAAACAACTTTCACGACTAAGTGGGGGTCATACGCATACAATGTGATGCCATTCAGACTAAAGAATGCACCAACAGTCTTCTCGAGGATTGTTAGAGTTGCATTTCGGGATTACATTCATAAGTTCCTAGAAGTTTACATGGACAATTGGACAATATCCAACCTATTGAAAAAGCATACCAGCTTATTAAGAGTGATGTTCGAAAGGTGCAAACAATTGCAGATTCCCTTAAATATAAAAAAAATGTATTTTCGCAGTTCCCTTTGGAACTCTACTGGGCCATATCGTCTGTAAGGATGGAGTCTGTGTGGACCCCACCAAGGTTGCAACAATTGTCCACATGGAACCACCGCGCAAAGTGAAACAACTAAGGGAAACTCTAGGTCACATGGGGTACTACAGATGGTTCATCAGGAACTACGCATCCATAACAGAGCCAATGGAAAAATTGCTAAAGAAGATGGAATAATTCATCTGGACTGCGGACTATCAAGCAGCTTTGAATAAACTAAAGGAAATATTAGTGAGCACCCCCATATTGGTGTACCCAGATTGGAACAAAATGTTCCACGTACATATTGACACATCTGGAATAGTGCTAGGAGCGGTCTTAGTTAACCAAGGGAGAAAAGGATGGACCATCCAGTATACTACGCTAGCAGAAATATCTCTACAGTGGAAAGGAACTACACAAAAACTGAACTGGAAGCATTGGCAATGGTCTAGTCCCTTGAAAAGTTCAGCCACTACTTACTAAGTGCACCGTTCAAATTCTTCACATACCATTCTGCGCTAAAATACCTAGTAAACAAGCCAGTACTAGAAGGAAGGATATACAGGTGGCTTTTACTGTTCTGGGAATTCATGTTTGAATTGGTTGTTAAGCTTGGTAGATTGAATGTAGAACCAGATCACCTGTCACGGCTGGATACAGGGGAGAATCAAGGAGCAATAGACAATCGGTTGCTCGATGCAGACTTATTCATGATAGAGGTGATTCTTGACCACTTAGAAGAGATCGCTCCACTGCTAACAACATATCGGTTCCCAGAGGGATACACAGCAGCACAGAGACAACACTTGGTGGTCAGGGCATCAGATTACAGCTCATCGCAAGACACCTCTACAAAATGGGCTTGGACCAAATACTGAGGCATTGTATCCTACAACATGAAAGAAAGGACGTCCTATGGGAGTGCCACATAAGGGTCATAGGAGGCCATGTAGGAGGCAAGGCTACACCAAGGAAGACACTCCACGTAGGATTATGGTGGCCCACTATCCGTAAGGATTCTAAAGAATTTGCCAAGGAGTGCGATGTATGTCAAAGGGTCGGTAAGCCTTTGCGGCACGATGAGCTACCACTACATCTGATCCATACAGTGCAGATCTTTGATAAGTGGGTAGTAGACTTCATTGGACAATTATCTCCACCAGCAAGGAATTCACGAGCCCGATACATAATAACAACAACAAAATACCTCACAAGATGGGCAGAGGCTGCACCAGTGAAAAACTGCACAGTAGAAACAACAACAAGGTTCATTTTTGAAAATATTATTTCAAGGTTTAGATGTCCAAGGAGCCTCACAAGTGGCCAGGTAACACACTTTCTGAATGAGACCATTGAGACTCTGCTAACAAATTTTATGGTCCAACATAATAAGAGTAGTCAGTATCACCCGCAAGCCAATGGTGCAGTAGAAGCATTTAACAAAGTACTAGAGAAAGGGCTAACAAAAGTCGTATCTTCCAATAGGGACAAGATTATTCCAGCGACTCTATGGGCATATAGGACAAAAGTAAAAATACTGCATAAGAAAAATCCATTTCAACTTGTGTATGGTAGAGAAGTGGTGGTACCGACAGAATTAATACTGCCCAGCATGCTCATCTCGGAAGCTACGGGAATGACAGATAACATTGCCTTACAAGACAGGCTAAGCCAGCTGATGGAACTCGAAGAAACCCAGTTCGTAGCAAAGTTCCATCAATTAGTTGAGCAACGAAGACAAAAGGCTTGGCATGATAGGCACATCAGGAAGAAGTCGTTTGAAGTCGGAGACCAGATGCTCCTTTATGACAACAAGATCCAGAAGTTCCCAGGGAAACTACAGATGCACTGGTTAGGCCCATTCATAGTCACAGAAATAAGAGAATCGGGTGCAGTAAGGCTTGTGAAACTAGATGGAGTCCTACTACAGGGATGGGTGAATGGCGCATGCCTGAAGCCCTTTCGCAAAAAAGAAAAAAAAGATAGCAAGGTTGCGGCAAAACTTAATATGCCACAACCCATTTGTGGTCGGGGGGGGGTAGCATCGGTGGTCATGTTGGTAGGCCTAGTCAGTAGAGACAGTAGTTTTCGAGATAGCAAGGTTGCGGCAAAACTTAACATGCCACAACCCATTTGTGGTTGGGGGGTAGCGTCGGTGGTCATGTTGGTAGGCCTAGTCAGTAGAGACAGTGGTCACACATGTCATCTTAATTAGCAGAATACATGTAGGTCTGAACCTTTTCTAGAATTGATGATTGCACAAGTACCCGTCCCATTCATCGTACCTGTGGTTTTTCCCGATTAAGTAATTAATAAGGCAACTGCCAAGATAGGGTCACAAAATATTTCCCATTAAGCATAGAATTAGTTAATAAATAAACCCATCACGGTGAAATAAAGACGGCATGCAACCCACTCTGTACTTTCCAATCCACATCATAGTTGTCACTTCCAAGTCGGCCAACGACGACAGGGTATAGTTAGAACGCATGGGAAGGTTGCCAGAGTAATTAGTTGTTAAAGCCACGTCAGTCAGGGGATGTTGCGTTAGAGTCAGCTACTTAAATCATAGGAGAATGCAAGGGACTCTAGAATTTCAATTGCAGATAATAGAAGAATTCCAGGCTCGCTCTAAAGAACAGGGGCAAAGGAAGAGAAGCAAGAAACCTCCAGTGCAGAAAGTTTATCAAAGAAGAGAAGTGATGGCAAAAGGAATAATATGAGTCCCACGGAATGCTTTGGATGCACGAATTGAAGCACTGGATGATCTGTATGGCAAGTATGACAGGTCGAATCTGGTCGACAATAACTTCACATACTACTTCTAGTTTCCAGCCATGAAAAGGGAGGTGTATGCGGAAGAATTTCAAAAGGAGAATGGCACCAGGACCTTTAGGATCAGACAAGAGTTTAGGGGAATACAAAGGTCCAAGATATTTCACTTAAGAAATCTTCCCGTATTCAGCACCCAATTTGTCGCCATGCAGTGCACAAAATTGTTGACGAGCAAGATGCATGGAGGGTCGCTATGGTTGGACAAGGAGTATCCCATCCATGTGGAGGATATCAGTCAACTCACAAGGTTGTCCGAATTTGGGAATGCAGTCAACACAACATTCCAGGCCGAGGCCGAGCGGGGAAAGAAGTAGACAGAGGACAACATTTATGCCAGATACGAGACAGAGCGAGGAGGGAGGGGCGCAAAGATGGACAAGATTAACAAGGATAATATTAGCTTTGCTTGCTACATCATTGCATGTAAAACAATGCAGCACTTCACAAGGAATGAATGCACCTTGGACGCCATATTAGTTGCAGAATGTTGTTGCCAAGGAGAGGTACTCAACTGGTTAGCCTTTGTGCTCAATGAACTGTCCGAGGATTATGAAGATGTGTAGAGGAGGAGCATTGGGTTTGTGTTTGGGTACTTGTTAATTGCACTGGCAATGTGGAAATGGAGGCCACCACAAGAGAGGGAACTAAAAACTATTGTCGAAGGCCAACCAATTGCGCTCCGATATGAAACATGGAAGGCATAAGGGGTCCCAACACAAAGGAAATAAACGAGAGAGCTTTCAAGGGCTGGTACGAGCAGATGTTGGACACCATTTGGTCCACCTAGAGGATACGCAAGGCTCTATTGGATGAATTATCAAACGAGCTCTGGTTTGGCGCCTCCCATGCACACACTTACTTGAGACTGTGGTGTGTCAACCCGAGCACGTTTAAGTTGAGGCCGTAGAGGTGGCCTGATGGAGGAAGCATTGCGCAGAGAGGTGGAGTCTTGGCCAGGAGTGGCCTGTGAGATAAGAGAAGGGAAACCCAAGTACCTTTTTGTAGCCTTGAAGCCACAAGGGCGAGAGGGAGATGGAGCAGAGAGCAGTCAAAAGCAGGCTGTCGACGAATTACTCTAGTCAATGCTGCTCCAGGTGGAGGAAAAGATGTTCGAAGTCAAACAGACAGTCACTAGCTTTGACCCAGGTGAGAGCAATTATCTTGAGAAATTTCAAGGTTCCGCCATGTTTTTCCCCATTGTAACACCATTTCCCGCTATGGAGATTCCGTCGGGAGCAGATCAGGCTCCCTCCCAAACAACGGTCCCCAAACCTAAGAAAAATCTAGTCATCCGAGCCTCGGTTGTCAAAAAGCCGACTGCTAAAAAGCCGAGAATTATCTCACCAGTCCCAATCTTCGACCTCACTGTCGAGGTCGAGCATTCAATCCCCACAACCACCATAGTTGAAGAGATCCATGCTACTGCATCCACTGCATTACGTAAGTTGCAGGAGTCTTCTCTGCAATATCGCTTCCACCTCCATGACACTATTCGAGATTCTCCCGTTCGGCCAACGAAGGACTATTGCGGAAGCAGAACTTTAGTTAGTCGACCAAAAAGAGGGCACCACCCCTACTATGGGAACGCCACCAATAGAGAGTGCATCACCAATGCTTGGGTTGGACCCGCCAGAAGGGAGATGCTTGGATACCATTCTGTAGGGGGAAAGGATTGAACCGTACTTGCCAACTCTCCTTTTAAAGCTCGCAGTGCCGCAAAACCCTAGCATTATTCCACCCACCCCATAGTTCACTCTGCCATTGTAGCATGTCCACTCACCAGCCTCCCATTTCGACAAATCCATCACTAGCAGACTACCCCTATAATAACAGTTCCCAGAACCGAGCACAATGCAGGCTGATACGCTACATCACTGGTCATCAGCCCAATTGTTTACATTTATTCAGCAAGTAGCACATAAGGTTGAGAGCCTCCATGAGGACCTAGCTAAAGAACACGAACAACAGATGAAGTAGTTGCACATGGTGACAGAAGAGCGAGATCGCCTACGACAAGCAAACATGAAATTACAAGCCTAGGTTGATCAGATTACACTACAGTTTAGGTCAATATGGCTGATCGTCACCGAGGCCAATACTGAAGCACCAACGGACATGGCTGCCTGCATGCTGGTCGGCTAATGTGATCACATACAAATGGTGTGCACGTGCCTGGTAGCCACCAACGCTGAGATGAGACGGAAGCTAGTGACAATCGAATCCACACTACCAGATCCAGTGGAAATTTATGCGTGGATGGTCGAGGGAAAGGTCAGAGAATTGGAAGTGAAGAAGCAAGCCTTGGCTGAGGGCCTCACCGACAGATACGCCCTAATGGACAAGGTCCACTACTAGTTTGGCAGTCTGGCACTAAAGAACCACTTGGTTTACCTGCTCAGAGAAAAATTTTAGTCACTATTTACCAACACAAGGGATTGTATAGACCATACCCAGCTGCAGCAGATCAATGATAAAATTGACATTCTCCAGGTCTAGGTTGATAGCATTGACAAGGATTCAACGAAGATGAAAAAGATAATCAGGGATCTGCAGCCCCCGGTTCGAATGCAATTTCTACTCTTGAAGGAGCTATGCAACTCCAATGGGTAGCAATGGAACGAGCTGCAGAGCGAATGACCGACAACCCTAACATCGCAATCGGTTGAGGCATTCACTCAAGGGGCTGATGCAATTCTCACTAACTGGGACCTGGCCCTCCAAAGATAGACCAAGTTCAGGCAACGGACAACAACCTCGGTCCCAGAGTTGGAGCCTTTGTTTGGAACAGGGGAACCACAAGGGTAGGAAGGGGCCGCAGGAACAAATGCCATGCCCAAGCCATGATTGATGCAGAAGAGGCACCCACTCCACAAGAAACAATCAAAGTAGTAGAAGTGTCAGTACAACAAACAATAAAGCCAAAACCGGTAGTAACGCAACCACCACTTGTAGAGCACATGGAAGTAACAACAGGATCGACAAAGGTCAAAATGACTTGACTCGGGGATGAGTTAAGGAATTATGGTCAGGGCTTGTTGGGGCCTTCGTTTAATTTTGAAAGGTTTTGACCAGTTTTGACTGACCGAAGGGTGAGAAAGAAACATATGGAAACAACGGTTGGGTGGCAGAACGGATAGTTGTGGCAAGGTGGCAGCAGAAGGCAAAGGCAGCCTAGGAGGCGGAAAGGTGCAGAAACAGCCAAGGTGGAGAGAAACTGAGCAAGAACTAGCAATCCAGGTAGCAGAGAAGGATATAAAAGGGGAAGACCAGAAAGAAAGAAGGTTGTTGTTGGACTAGCTAGTGGAAGAAGGAGTTGGTTGAGCCGAGAGTAGGAGAAGAGATACCTAGTTGCGGTGGCTAAACGACAGAGTACTGGGGTCTGAGGGACTTAGTCGTGGAACCAATCTGAACCCGCGGGACTGAGCCAGGTACTTTTTGTAATGTTTATGACAAATGCCAAATCATGTTGTAATATTTCATGTTAAGTTTAATATAAGACATAGCCAATGCTGGTTGCGACTCTTGATGTATTTGGACCTTGTGCTTAATGTGTCTATTAAAATTTTGAATGGCTTATCAATTGCATGTAGACATTAATTCATAGACTGTCCAAGGATGCTGCTATCTCCATTTTATGTATAATGGTTATGTATATATGTGATCGAATGCACCTGAGTGATATTTCCTTGACTCCATGTTGAACCCTTCTCCCTTTTGGTCGCGATACGCCTCGGGTGAGACTCCTTGCCCCTTGGGGTAAGGTGAAAATGCTGGCGTCATCATAGACTATAACAGAATATTGTTGGCCCCCTATGCCTGAACCTAGGGTCTTTCCCCCGATGACTCTTTCAAGCCAACAATAACTTTGTCAGTAGCAAGGGTGTGACTGATGCAGTGAGTCAAGGAAGGTGTACGATAGGTTCTAACACTTCGAAGGGGGAAGGATGTGAAGGTGAGTTCCAAGTTGAAAGGGATCATTCCCAACTCACCTAAGAACACACAACACAAAAGGACATGCACAACTTTCAGTGGAGTAGTCCACTCAAATGCGACGGTCACATATACAAGGTAAGATAACACGTACAACACTCACGGATCAGTCTGAGATGAGTGGGACGGTTGTTACAACAAGGTTCATGTGAAAGTTCTGTCTGATCTCCGGCAGAGCAGTAGACACAGATGGTGACAACATTAACAACATATTCATCACATTAACAACAAGATTCATATAATTACATGTGAATCATCTCATACACAAGTACATAAGTTAAACAACATATATCATTAAGGCAACCAGAGTAGTCCAACTATAATAACAACATATTCATGAAAATGTGTTGGATCTTATTATATAAAGTGTAAGTCACAATCATACAATGCATCGATGTAAACCTGCTAGCCCCAACAATGGAATGTTATAACCACATCCGTCTGCTCCTCCAAAGATATGTACTAGCTCTGTGCAGTGGAGAAGCCAAAGTGTGTTACAATATTGTCCAATCCTTCTTCAAGATAGTCTTAGTAGAAGTTTGGCTGACCAAAAGCCTCTACAATGACTTATGGGGGACTATTTATAGCAGAGGGTTGGGTGACTCTTGACATTCCCCTTTGTGATATTTCAACTACCCTCATGACTCTTCACCTACTCTATGACTGTTACATCCAACCATTGAAACTTGAATTACACTTGACATGACTCAACATTACAATGCACCTGTACTCATGTGAGATAACATGGCTTGAGCAAGCCTTGCAAGACATCATTGACACTTGGTTCGCTGTGATGAGACAAACTCTTTGAGATGCTTGTGATGGTGAAGGTGGTGAGCTGATGCTAAGCTTAGTGATCCGTGATGGTGTGCATGCACCTCATGATGAAATATTGTTGAAGCGAACTCTTGCCTCTATTACTACCGGTGCATTGGTTCGGCCCCTTCATCCAACTCGTTTACTAACACGCACATGGTCTTCTTGGGTACGGTTGAACCAGAAAAACACTGATGCATAGTGTCTGTGTTGATCTTCAAGTGTGTGTTGGTGATCATGCACATCAAGTTGCTGAAGTACATGTTCAAGCCTAGTTGGAAATGCTTCTTGTCTTTGCCTTGGTGACTGTGTTGAATGGGTTGGATTGCATGCATGCTCATAATGACATGCATGCTATTGAATCCCTTGCATGTAATCACCAACACTGCTCACCATGTCTGCTCCGTGTTAGCTGTTGGGATGGATATTTAACTTGTACAAGTGCATTTTCATCTATGAGCACACGATGTGCTCACTGCTATTCCTGATCTTGTTGCAACTCATTCACTTATCTGTGTAGCTTCATGTTCTTCCTTGAGTTTCTGCTTCAAAACATGCAGCTCCTTCTTTGTTCCATTCTCTGTCTTTGCACGATCGTCATGTTGTGTCATCATCTCATAGCTGAAGTCTCCAAAGTTGCTTTCATCATCAATGGATCTGCTTGAGCTTGCAACCTTGTTCCACCTCCGTGTTGTCAACAACCCTCCTCTTGCATTCATTGGATTTGGTATGCTATCTTCAACTGTTGTTCATGATGCTACTGTTGTCATATCTTGATGTCCTTCCCTATGAAAGATTTGATGTCTTCGTGCGTAGGAAAGTCTATAGATACTTGATCAACTACATCCCCAAGTGTGCTCTAAACGGTGTCTTCGTCTTTGCTCTCCTAGAAACCATTGTACCTATATTGCTGAGAGGAAGATGAACACCCGCGATACCTGGAGAAATGTCAACACTCATGGCAAGCAATCTATCAGTTGAAAATCAAAATGAACATGAGAACTGACTTGCAACATACCTGGGTGAATGATCATGAAGATTGCGCAATTTCGACCAGGAGGTCGGGACACTGATTCCCAAGATTGCACAAGGTACACTCTAGGCTACTGGGAGACTGACTGACTGCTAGAACTGCGCAATGAACAATCCAGTCTGACTGTTGACTGCTGAGATTGCGCAATGTGCAATTTCAGTTGGGAAAGACTGTTAGCCCAGGGACAAATTTGCACAATTTCTTGGGCCAAGCAACCATTTTCCTCTAGAAATGAGCAAAATAGTCTTGGACGCCAGTGCTAGGTAGGAATGCGCAAATCTCGAGAGGAGGGTGAGCCTTCCTTCCCTAGATTGTGCAATGCAGCCTTGGTGAAGGCAAAGTCTGGGCCAAGGTTGGCCTGACTTGCCGACGGGCAACTGAAAGCAACTAATATAGTAAATGCATGGCGACACTAATTGATAGCAGAAGTGATTGAGAGCGCATGCAAGACATGAATGAAATATTTAGCAGACAGATCAACATGCATGTGGGTGAAGCAATTCATCGGTTGGGCGAACGTCCGTGCAATAGTTTCATGCATGAGACAATAGTGAGATAGCAACAAAAACTGAAACAGAGATAGGACAAGATAGAATACATGTAAACGACAGCAAGCATTCTAAGAAATCAAGAAAACAATACTCACATAAGAGAAAACACAAAAAGCGACAGAAATGAAACACAAGGCATGGGAAGCGGGCTTACCCCAAAACGTTTGAGCTGAATGTGTTGACCGCCCATAGATGTGATGTGGGATGTCACAACTGCAAGGCTGATGTGAGGAATGAGATTTGCAACGCCCCAGTAATGAGTTTTGATAACATCGAGGTTGTGACGTGCATGCCACAAATATAGGGGAAGCGACACTTGGTGGGAGGTTTCTGAATTGCTCCTTGCATGTAACCTCCAATTGCTAAACATAGAACCCCGAGACAAGGGATTCCTTTACATGCTGCCTTGGGCAAAGAAGCATATGCATGCAAGTTTGTTTTTGGTCGAATGCTTGAGGGAAATGCGCATTTCTGGCTAGGAGTTGCGCTGACTGCCTAGGAGATTTGTATAATTTCTGGGTAGAGTAGCTGACTGCTACCCATATTTGCAAATTCTAGGCTAAGCAGCCTTGCTGAGGAAATTTGCGCAAATCCTGCTAGGAGTGTTGGCAGGGAAGATTGCGTAACCCTGGAGCCCAAAAGGATGCCAAAGAGGATTACACAATTTCTGGAGGGAAGGCTTGTTTCCATTGAGAAATGTGCAATTTTCAAGGAGAAGTTGCTTAGCTTGTAGCTGGACGAAGTTCGAGTGAACAACTTGTGAGGGGGATGGATCAAGCTGTGACCAACAAGTTGTCTTTGTGCAAGAAAGATACTAAAGCTTGTGAATTTGATGAAGCAAGGCAAGTTGTTGTGAAGGTTGGAAGGGAGGCTCCAAAACGAGGCTAAGGCAAAATTTTGGAGGGTGGTTGTGGCCGCTACAACCACCCTCCAAAATTGGACAAAGAAGAAAAGAGATTACCCAAGTTTTTGTTGTCTTTCTGCAACATGCTCTCCCATTGGACGAGAGAAGGGCCACTCAACCAAAGAGATGCTAATTGGATCTTTGCCTCATCTTCCTCGATCTGTTGAATCCAACAATAAACCTTGATCTGTCTAATCCAATTGTTTAGTTTCTCTACATTACATTCTCCATTATATGTGGGAAAATCAAACTTTACATCTAGCTTAAAAAATGGATTCTAGATGTATTTCTATGATCCCTATTAGAGTGATGAGAAGAAGAATAAGAAGAAATGTCACTAGAGGGTGGAGAGGGTGGTTCAGGAGGTTCTCCTCTTCCACCATGATTTATGGATGCATGGTCATCTGGCTCTTTCTTCTCATGCTTGATCGTCTTCTCATACTCTACAGACAACTTTCCAACTTCCTCTGCCATGGTGAAGAAGATATTGTGATAATTTTGCTCTTCCTCTATTCAAGCTTCCTCATCTGCCATGTTCCATCTTCATAGTGCATGCCCTGCTTTGGGATCAAAGGATTTGAGTTTTCCTTCACCTATTTGGAGCTTGTTCCTGGTTAGAATTCACTCATGCAACTCACATTAAGAAGACCTGTTTTGATGCCAAACTTGATCCAAATATTTTAACTTCAAGAATGCATACAGAATTGCATATAAAAGAGCATGTAACCAATTAACTAAACATGTGAAAAAGAAGTGGAAATCATAAAGCAACCATGAGATCAAAGGCACACAATTTATTTTATTACGGAGTTCACCCATTGTGGGCTACGTCTCTAGGCCCTGCTCAAAGTGGGGAGGCCTTCTTTCATTAAATGGCATCAAAGAAATGAATTACATTCAACTTTACAAAAATTACCCTTATACCTCCATTTCTGATGATGACCTGAAAATGGGGGCATTAAATGGAAAAACGGACTGTACGGTTGGATTCCTTACATGAAAATGTTCAAAATCGATTATAAACATGTCAAATTCTGACACTGGCACCTCTGGCCCTCTAAGGGAATATTTTCAGCATCTTGGCAGATCCCTCATTCAAGGTTCCACTACCTTTGGCCACTCAAGGTTCTGCGCCCAGACCCGCTCTGCTCCCTGTCGGTCTGCTGGGAAAATGAATTGAGGTTTTATATAAGTTTGCAGGTGAATTCACCAACATGGGATTGTTGGCCCATTGATGGCAGTGGCGCATCTATAGAGATGGTTTCGGTTTCAAATCCCTATTGCAACCCATATAAGGTTTGATCATTGGTTAATATGCAATGTTGTTTTGTTTTATATGTGATTTAGTCGAGAGTTGGGTGGGTCTATCGAGGGTGGCGCGCCAACCCCATATGAATATACCATATCTATATGTATAATATAGTTGGGAAGGGTGGCGGGATTGGTGGCCCGCCACCCCAAAAATTATGTTTTTTTTTTTTTTTAATAACCATAATAGATATAAAAAAATCTACCGGAAATTAAAGTTTATTAGACAAATAAAGGAGACAACAAATTCTCCTTTTCTGACCATCGTTTTCCTTGTGTCATCCCTTCACCAAATTGTTGCCTCGTTAACCACTACAACTTGGCCCATTTTGACCACAATTTTGACCAGTTATAACTTGAGCATATGAACTTGAATTTGAGTGTCATTTACACCATTGAATCAGGGCGAAGAGCACTATAATCTGGTTCTAGTTTCACTTCCATCTAATGACTTTTATTTTTGAGCTATTTTCAAGGCCACTTCTATTTTTGGATCCACCCGGATCATCAAGGGAGCGTGCACGAATGACAACAAGGAATATTAGCGTGGGAGCACAAAATCAAGTTGGGGAAATCTTGTTGCAAAGATGAATAAAAGAAGATTTTATCTCAGGTGAAGGAAGGTAAGGACCTCGGAATTCCTAGTTTGGGTGGAGGCCTTCACTCCCTTTGGATTCCTGGTGCTTACAGAGTGGTCTTCTCTATGTAGTTCAAGGTTAAATTGTTGGTTTTCAGTGTTCCAATGTCCTTTCGGATCCTAGTCTAGGATGGATACATTAGGGCACCAAAGTATCTGGTTGTTGGGTGGAGATGTTGATCTCAGGATTCCCATGATTATTGGGTTGTTGAGTGGAGATAGGTGGATCTCTTTACTCCCATTGATGTTGATTGTATGAGCAGTTTTCCTTTGAGCACCCTTCTTCAAGCTCTGAAATCCAGCTCAGGGGTGATTGATTGTAATAAATCCTACAATGCAATCAATCTAAAGTTGGGTGGACAGTCAAAGTCCCAATCTCAATTGTCAGGCTTCAAATTATAATATAAGTGCTCATACGAATATTTTTGCACGTGAATGTTGTGTAAATGTTCATTGTGTTGTTAAATATGCCTAAGGGATTATTTGAATCCATGTGCATGTGAACCTTATATAAACCTCGTATAAATGCTTGTTATGTTATTAAAATGCATATATTGATGATGAGGAATCTTTACTTCGTGTATGAATGATGAAGAGTGTCATTCTACGTGATTCAATGAGGAAAGGTTTAATTACTTTAGGAATAATGAGAAATGATGGCTTTTGTGTGATTGCGAAAGAATGGCTAATTGTTGTATTCAGTAACGAATATGAACTCAGTTTATTGGGTATAAGAGAGATTTAAATCTCTTTTGTCTGATTAAATTCTGACGTTAAAGGGACTTGTACTTGAATGCTTGTATCATGGAATTGTTCATAGGAACCACGTATTCCTTTTATGTATCATTGTATTGGCCGAGATGGTTTTGAATCCCATTTAAGTTGAGGAGGGATAGCTTGAATCTTCTAATTATTAGAGGAGCCTTGATTTATATATATATGGTAAGCTCAAGAGAGATAGCATGATTGAACGCCGAGAATCCTTAGCGAAGCCTTGTGTGTGTGTGTGTGTGTGTGTGTAATCAGAATTTGGAGTCCTCAATGGGTCTATGGCAAGGGTATCCTCCTGCAGTTGACGCAATATGCGGTTTTTCCAAAGGTATAAGTCTAAATAATCTTGGGGTTTAGTAAGGTATTGAGGTTGTATAGTGGTCTTCAATGGTAAATCTAGGGATTACTTTAGTAACTATGGAGGCTTTGGTTGATAATTGGTTTGACCCCAGTAATTTTACCTCGCCATGGGTTGCAGCACCATCTCAGTGGATTTTTGAAGAGGCTTGAGTTCCAGGTGGTGTATCATTAGAGTAAATCTCGGGTTGATCTCAACTTGGGGATTGCAACATAGAGATTGGTCCCTTTGTCTCATCTACTAGATGTCTAAATGTATTGGTTTGGGGGAATTTTCTGGAGACTGGACCTTTGGGTGGAGTTGGTCCTACAAACCCTAGCTTGGTCCTTGGCTCTATGCATGTTCTCGCCCCCTCATTTGTCAACCTATGCTCAGGGCTTCAAGTTAGCAGATGGTTCATGGCCAACATTTCTTAAGCAGGGGGTTTTCCAACTGCGAGATTTGTCTTCTTCCAAAGGGTGACTTTTAACAGATTTTTCATGATGGAGGATTATTGACAGAAAAGGGTTCAAATCTGCTCAATTTTCCTCTAGCCTATAATTCATTAGGAGAATTTGATGAGAACTAGGCTTAAATCCAACAATGTTTGCTTTGGAAAGGGAAAACAGAAGTTCTCAGGGTTCGGAATGAGTTCAACCAAAACTAATGGAGGATAAAGGAGTTGGAACGCAAGATGAGGGACAAATTTACACACGAGAAAAAGAAAGAAGGGAAAATGTACTAATGTTAAGAACAAGAACCAATCTGGTGCTAGGGGAAGACATTCAACTTAATGAATTCATGGCCATGTCTGAGAGGGTTTTGGTAGGGCGTGTCAGAGGCCGACATTTTCTCTGAAGGTTCAGTATGATGGGGTGAATAAAGAATTGAAAACACACTAGGGAATGTCATGGAGGTAAGTATTATGGTACGACGATGGTTTATGTTTAGGTTTGATTTGGTGGACGTTGTTTCATGGGTGTTAGAGAAGAATTGGAGCATAGATTATTCCTGGGTTCTCCTAAAACAATGGATCCATTTGTTTAATGCATTTCGTAAATGACTTGACTGTGTGTCAATTTAGGTCAGGCTATCAAGAATTCCTCGACAATTATGGACATTGGATATATTCTGAGCTATAGGGAATAAATTGGGGGCTTTTCTTGAAGCGGATATGTCCTTTCGAGTTATAAAGCTTAGATCAATGGTTATGGTTTTGGTGAAACTGGACCCGAGGGAAGGGATTTTTGTATAATTGAATCTTATCTACGGGGGGTTGTCATCTCAAGGAATGGAAAATCAGATGGTCTCTTCTCCTTCCATGTCTCCACAATCCAATCCTCCATTATCAAGGTTGAAGACTATACGCATTGATGAAGTGGGAGCAACATCTACAAGCACATGATCTTAGGATTATCATGAGGTTGGAACTCCATCCTCAATGGTCGTCTCCCCTCTGGGTAACTCTTCTCATCCTTATCTTGTTAAATCTTATTTATTCTTTCATTAGTTTGGTTATGGGGTATGTCCCTTCCAATACCCTTCACCTTCTAGCATATTGTCTCTTTCCCACTCACTTATTTCTCTTGTGACCTGTCTTTGTGCCTTTGTCATCTCTGTGTTCCCCTCCCCTAAACCTCCAACTCTCTCGGAATCGATGAACTCTTTAGAATCTCTATCCTGCTATAATATCCATCCTCGACCATCCAAGGAGACTCATTTTTTAGAGTAGGCTCATTTTCTTTGTCCTCGCATAAGGGGGGAACTCGGGGAAGAAAATATCACATTTCAAAGGCTAAGATTAAGGCTCAGTAGGACAAAGCTTATGGTAGACAAAGTCTATTGTAGGGGTGCTTAGAGCAGTGCAAGCCCATATGATGGTGTAGTCATGATTGTTATCTCCTTCAACTACAGGGTTTTGGCTAGCCCCTCTAATAAATTAACCTTGAGACAATTGATACATATTGAGAACCTAGATATATTACTCCTTTAGGAAACCTTGGGCAATGGAGGCAAGATCTTCGAGACTTATGTTCTTTTTTTCCAGGTTGGGTTTTCTTTAGATCTTATGAGAGAGGCCATTTTGTGGGATTGGAAATGGGCTTCAATGCAAAAACAATTAAAGTAAAAATTACTTGGGGTACAGATTTACTCCTAGTTGCTAACAAATTTTCCTCAAAGTTGGATATGTATCTCATGGTGGCTAATATTTATGGCCCTTCTCTCGAACAAACTCTTTTCTAGAGTCAGTTAATGGAGAAATATTTTATGAATTCTAAAAATTTTATTATTGGGGAGGGGACTTAAATTTCACAATTGGTGCTTTAGAAGTTTGGGAATCTCACACCCATATGGATTCTATGTCTGACTTCTTGTCTCGAATTCTAGTGGATAACAATCTTATTGATGTAAACCTTATAAATATAAACCCTCGTGGAGGAAAAAACGAGCCAAGGCAATGATGGTTGTTAAATGTCTTGATAGATTCCTAATGGTTGAAGCTCTGATGGAGATAATTCCTTTGTTTCGATAGTGAACTGGGGTTGGTGTAATATTTTATCATCATTCAGTGCTCTTGTAACTGAAATGGAGGATCCATAAACATGTTAGCCCTTTTAAAGTCAATGCTTCTTGGTTGCCTGATGAATAATTTCTACAACTTATTTTGGAAAATTGGATTGAATAAACTCAAGACACAGATCTCCTGATAGCACAACATTTTGCTGAGAATTTAAAAAGGGTGAAGCAGGCTACTATTCAATGGGATTACCAAAAGAGGTTAAGGGATGATGTTGTAATTAAATTTGTGGAGGAAGAGCTGGCAAGGATGGAGGCTCCTAAAGAGGGAGGATATGATTCTGAGGAAGTTAAGAAGAGAATTTACAAATGGAGGCCTCAAAAAGGAAATTACTAGAAGAAAAGGAAGAGCTTTAGAGACAAAAAAGCAGAGATGTATTCTTGAAGAGTGGAGACGAAAATACTTTTTTTCAAAACTTTGCAAAGGGTCACAAAGCATGCTACAATATATGGGCCTTAAACACTCAAGAGGAAGGAAAAGCGTCATCTTTTGAGGAATTAGCTTCCCCCGGGAAAAACCACTTCAACAATCTATATACATGATCCAAAATGGATTTTGGATAGCCTCCTAAGTCTAAGTGTTCCTCACAGAGGAAAATGAAAATCCAAGGAAGTTCCTGGAAATAGCCCCATTGCAAAGATCTTTTCCTTCTTAATCTACTGCAACTTGAATGGGTAAAAATGGACTTAGGATGCAGAAGTTATCGCAGAAAGAAGATGCCCTTTGTTCTTTGGAAAAAGAGGCAAAATCCGCTAAAATGGGAAAAAAAAACCCTTATAAAGGGAAATCACATTGGAGGAGGTCCAAGAGGTGGACTTAGGCAGAGGCGGAAGAAACCCCAATCAACCGATCCAATGTATCAGGTCAAAGACAGGAATGTATGCCATTTCGGGACCGTGGACTCGGCTATTGCAATTATGCGATATGCCAATTGCCGATGATCGGATCGGCGAATCGGTATCGGCGATATACAGAACCCCTGGGCTGTATGCGATGCGATATGCGATAGCGATCACGACGTGCAATCTTAGTCGTCGAATCAGGAAAGGAATGGACGGCGAGGATTAAATCGGCGATCGGCAATTGTCGAACCCAACAGATTTCATAAGCGCAATTTATAAAATTTGAGTTCCGGTAAAAGGGATTTTCCATGTATTAACGCTTTTCGGTGTATAAAACCGAAATACAAAGGAAAACACCCGAAAGTGATAAAGCCGGACCTGAAGGGGAATTTAGGTGCAATTTATAATTTTTGAGTTCCATAAAGGCGGATTTCGGGCGGGCCTCAAGCAGTAAATGGTATTGGGTCGGCTCCACCCGATCCCATACAATGAACGACAAGTGGCTCTGTGAAGGAGTAGAGAAACCACCTTTTCGAGTGGGTAACCTCCGTACCTTAAAGTTGCCTGAAACCACATATTGACCATTGGATCAGAGATCCCGCAAATCAACGGTGGGGGAGTGCGAAAGTGGTCAAAGGTGGACCCAATATGATTATAAGGTGGATGCGATAAATTTTCAAGTCCGATAGAAGGATTTTGTTGGGTTTTTGAACATTTTCTTGTGTGTTGTACTTATGAGATAGTAGTAGGTCAGCTAACAATCCTAGAGCATCTAAAATAATTGTTTTGGGGTTTTTGGTTTTAGTTTTGGAAGATCAATGAATGAAGACAAATGTAGAATTGAAATACTTAATCCTTTGGATAATATTAATATGTCAGCAAGGGCTGCTATAAAGCTTTACACAGTGATATAAATCAAACAATGGTGAGAACAAGACAGAAAATAATATGATTATCACAGTTTCCAGACTGTAAAACAGAGCAATCATAAGTATGAAAACCTTCTAAACTACGTCCAAAGATTCAAGGCAATATACTTAAGCTTACAAAAGACGCTGATAATTTATTGATTAGAGGGGATTAGCTAAACAAACAGTTCATTAATCCATTCTCTTAATAGATTATCACTTCAGGAGCTTATAGGAATAAATTGAGACAGTACTATTCCTACCTAGATATCTCTATAAGTCATAAGCATATGAAGAAAAACATAATGATTGATAACTGGAAAAAACTTGCAGGATAACACAAACTATGTAAAACCAAATTTAGAATCCTCTGCTTTGTATTAAGGTTCCAGAAAGACTGAGTGCATCAAGTGTCTAGAAAAGCTTCCTTCAAAGGTGCAACCAGGTTCAAAGTAGAATGAACAGTCACAACTTAACAAGCAATGAACAATGAACCTTGAACTTCGAACCCTTAACAACTCAAGAAGAGAGTTATTTATACAATAATGAAACTAAGAAAATATCCTAAAATTGATTAAGATTTATTCTAGGAAAGGAAAGATCTTCATGCAAGAAGATAGGGGCAGCTATTGAACTGTTTCTTGTTGTCCCTTTTATTCAGGTTGTGCTAGCTTTGTTTTTTGATACTTTTCCCTTTAAGTTGTTTGATTGTTTGTATCCTTTACGCTTGGTTGATTCCTTCATTTGATCTTTCATCTGATACTCTTTAAACTCTGTGTATATCCTTTGATCTGGCTTAGTAGCCTTTACTGTGTTATTTTTACCTTTATTGTGCATTTTAGGTTTTTACTGTGTTTTTCAACAGTAAATCCTTTTAGATTTTATGTCACATGGTAAAGTAATTTGATATGATCTTCATATTTGTCTTCTAACTGTATGCAGGCTTTTCCTTTGTAAGCTTGGAACAGGTGTCTTTACCTGCAAAACACAAAAATTATTAAGAAAAACATAGGTGACAGAGAAGGTCGGCAATGGCTTTATTGAGCTTGGAAGGATATTGGAAGGAGTCCAGAGCGTATTGGAAGGAAAAACAATGATTTTATTGGTCACAGAGGCTTATGGAGGCTTCACTGTGAAAACAGGCAAAACAGAGCAAAATGGTGATTTTTTTCGTTTAAACGGAAAAACAATCTACTTTTTGAATTATGGCACAAAGTGAATAGTGGCCATTTTGTCGTTATGCAAGAGGTGGTTTTGGTTTTCATCGCATCGCTTATGAAGCGTGGGCAATTTTGGGAGGGGTCACCCGATATAATCTGAGCCTGACACGTAGCAAGGGGTGGTAAGTGGAATACTGCTTTTTGGGTGGATAATGCCTGTATAGAGAGCCAACCCGAAATCACTGTGGGTCGTTGGATTTGAATGCGCGTGATCAGATGGTAATGGAGCGAAAGAGCAGTATGAAAGGGCCTAACGATTAATTATGGCGGTATGGGCCTTATTATGGGTTAAAATTGAGATTAGCGGGGTTTTATGGTTAAACAAAGATTTAGGTTGATTCTTCGTTTAAATCATAAAAACTTTTTAACAAAGAAAACCTTTGCAAAACAGAGTATGGTGGACTTGAAAAAATATGAATTCGGGCGGATAAATGATATCGGGTCCAGGTTCATCATATATCACAATCGCAGCTTAGTGAAGGACGACCCATCGCAAAGGAATGCGATTGGAGCCGAACACAATGTGGAAAATAAACCATGGATAATACTGCGTCGGGTCCGGGTTCCCATCGCATATTGGAGATCGCAATGGCGGAGGGTAATTCTTTAGTCGGGACTTGCGATGAGGGGTGGATGCGATATGGCAATGGATTATGATATATATTGCGTCGGGTCTGGGTCCATCGCATGTCGTACTGTGGAGGAGAGTGCATACACGTTAAAAGGTTTCCGATGCAATATTTTATGAAATACGTAGTTTTATAATAAAACTTATGGTTTCAGGATATTTTATAAAGGATTTAATAATATACGGGAAAGGGAAACTTTTAGGGGTTTACTACTACAGGTTAGCGTTAATATGAAAACATGAGCGGAAAGGGGAAATATACTAAGAATAAAGCTTTATCATGGGTTATTTGCTTTTTATATATACTTCAATACTTAGGTTAAACCTCTTTTGTGGGTTTTTCGGGTAAAAGGGGATCTAACATGAAGTTTTCACTTTTCCTAGGCAAAAAGGATTTTAACCTTAGGAAAAGAGATTTTTATGAAAAATGAATGAATATGAATTGTATGAAGGTGGGAAGGGGAAATTAGTAAATACAGGGATGAATGAGGGTAAGGGAAGTTAATTAATTGCTCTTGTAGACCTTTATTTTCTTTGTGTAATTGCATCATGGACATAGAAACATATGGTAAAACATGATAAATGTACATTTTGTCCAATGAATTATCATACTCCTGCAATCTTTCTTCTACTTACCCTTTGCTTATCCTATCATTTTTTCTTCACTTAATGGGTGCATTTAAGCTAGCAAACCCTTTTCCTTTCTATTTATTTAAAAAGAAAATTCTCTAATTCTAACCTTCTAACCTCCAAGGGCTCAGATTAAACTGATGAGCACCTTATTATTCTCTACCTAACTACTGATCTGCCAAGATTGAATAGTTTGGCCAGATCTTTATTCTCTAACTATAACATAAAATTTAAAGCATGAAGCAGTCAAGATTAAACTTTTTTACTATCTTGGGTTGTGGCATTTATGACAAGCTGCACATAACCATTATTTTGCAGAAAAATAGTAGTGGCTTTTAAACTTGCTCACTTTCAGAGTTTATTTGTTTTATTTTCTTTCTAACCTAATATTTTCTTTTTTGCCTTGATTTTTTAGCGCATCTAACCTAATATTTTCTTTGATATGGACATCGTCATCAAGATATTTTCAAAAACATTTTATTCAATATTGTTATGTCCATAATATTTTTTCAAATATTCTATTTTATCAAAACCAAAAAATGCTACAACATTAGCTCCATCTAGGGACTGCTTTCTCCTATAGAATGCAGAGAACCTACAGATCCATGTGCCTTCTCCTCAGGCTATGGAGTCCTTGCTATAAGAAAAACCACACTGACATCTCGAAAAGTAAAAGAAAACCGGAGTATTTACAAAGAAAACTATTTCAACTTCTTAGTATTGAATGTAATGTTTGAGAAACCTTCCATTTACAAGATAAGTGGAATATAGCCCCTAAAGATTCTGCAGCACCAAAGTGTTGTTACCCTTCACGTCAACAATTGCGAAAGGTCCAAACCATAGATTGTTAAATTTTCCATGCTTTCATTTCTCTTCTCTCCTAGCATCCCATCTTAGAACTAGATCACCTTCCTTAAAGTCCCTTTTCCTGGCTCTTCTGTCAAATAGGGCCTTCATCTTATTATGATATTTCTTCAATTTGTGTTGAACTTCATCTTTGTTTTCATTAAGTTCAATAATCTAATTTATCCTTCTTGAAAATCATCAGGTTCATCTGTTGAATCCTGCAGAAAATTTAAAACAGGGAAGGCCAAATTGGTAGGAAAGATTGCATCTTTCCCATAGACTAATTGAAATGGAGATTTTTCAGTTGATCTCTTTGGATTAATTATGTTTGCCCATACTGCATAAATCAAATGTGAATCCTAGCTCTTCTTATGATCAGCTAGAGTCTTTTTATTACCTTTACCAGGCTTTTTTTGGATGACGCTGTAAGGCCATTACCTTCAGGGTAGTATGGAGGGTAATGATGTAACAGAATCTGATATTTTTGGCAAAAGTCAATCATTTTAACGCTAGAAAAAGTTGTTGCGTTATCAGTGACAATTTGAGTTGGGAAACCAAATCTAGATAAGATATTATCCTCAATAAACTTAATTACTACTAAATCAGTAGCATTTCTAACTGGAATTGCTTCCACCCATTTAGTAAAGTAGTATGTTGTTGTGAGGATCCATCTATGTTGATTACTCGAAGTGGGGTGTATCTCTCCAACAAAATCTAATCCCCATTGAGAGAAAGGTGTTGAAACCATTGTGGATAATCAGAGATCATTCTTGAGAAACTGAAGGAGGTTTGTGTTCCTAAGATGCTAAAGTACAATAACCTACTTCATATTTTACACAAATATAACATAACCAGAGATACAAGTACATCTTCGCATCCTATTTTTTGGACTGTGTAAATTCCTTTTTTGACACCTTTTTGCAGAAAGTATTTTGAACATCTGGAGCCAAATTTGGGGAAACTGAAAGAGGTTTATCTCAATAACATATTAATATACAATAACCTCTCTCACTTTTTATAGAACTATCTCAGATTGAGATATACAAAGGAATTACTAGACCCTACTTTGCAGGAGTTCTGGAGGAAAAAGCTCAAGAGTGTTAGTGACTTGGAGGCCACCTCATCAAATATGAGTTGCAATTAAATTCGAATTTCTCTTCTTTATCAATAGAAATCCTCAAGGATAGTACAAGAACTCTTCAAATAGTTTTAGTTACATTTATTTGTGTTTTATTTTTGTAATACAGTTTTTAGATATTTGTAATAGCTCTTGATATTTTTATCAAGATATTTTGTGAGGAAATTGTATAAATACTTCATCAATTCAAGTAATATGGGTTGGATTTTGATGCCAAGACTCTTCAATCTATAATAAGGCTTCTGTTGTAGTTTTTCTAATGAAAGCGTTATGGCTCTAGTTTTGACAAAATCTTGTGCTTCGAGTATGTTTTTCCATTTTTTCATATCTTATTTCTACACATGATAAAAGTGTTTATAGGAAGGTCTGCAAAATCATAACCTTTAGAAAGAGATTAGCTTATTGGATTGTTTGTCTAAGATAACTCCTCTTTGACTGGTTTTTGCTTTATGCCTTTTGATAGCCATCAAAAGATATTAGCTTATTGGACTATCTGTCTGAAATAGATCCTCTTAGAATTGGTTTCAGTTTGGCCTTCTTGAATACTCTAAATATGTTTTGTTGGGCTATAGAAATCTTCTACACGCATTCAAATTTCCCTAGTTATTAAGTAGTAATTTTGACTGCTCAATTATTAGGAATCCCCTTACATTCTTCTACCATAATTATTGAAAAAGGTAAGTCATTTTGTCAAGATGGAAGCTGACACTTTCAGAAGGGACCCTGTGAGAGAGGCCTTTAATCATGATTAGGGATTTTCATTGATCGCCAACCACCCCCAATTAAAACCATAAATCTGGTCATTGTGCTTCAAAGGTTGTTGTTCAGTGACAGGTGAACATCATTAAACAAAGCCTCGTAACAACTGAGGGAGCCCCCTCTGGTTCAAGGGCCAACTTGAGCCTAAAGACTAGTTGAGTTGGTTTCCTGGCATAGTTTTTGTAGCCAAGGATTGCCTACGGGGAACAGGTACAACACCTTGTAATTGGGATTTTACCCAAAACGCTAATGTGATGCAATGTAACGCCTAATGGCGAACCTGATAGGGATTTTAGGGGCGATTGAATGGAATTTCACGTCCAAAGTACACGTCTGATAGTGTATTTGCAGACATTCTCTGTGTAATGAAATTTTCTCAATTTTTGGGTTTTTGCCTAAGAAAAGGCCCCGAAACCTCTGTAACCACTCCTGATCATCATGCCACATTGCAAGCAGGCGTTTTAACAGGAAATGATGCATTTTGAAGCCACAGAGCCCCAAAGCCAGATGGCCAATCTAACTGACAGGTAGCAGAGAAGCCGCAAAGCTGCAAATGGATAATGAATCACAGAGAAATGGTTGGGGTAGCCGAAAAGCCGAAAAAATGCCTCAAAAAGAAGCTAGAGAGCATGATTGAGGGATAGGCAAGCAAAAGCAGGTAGAAAAGCTGCAAAAGGTCGTTGGAAGGTTGCTAAAGGTCGATGGGAGGTCTAGCGAACCATTGATGCACGCAAAGGCCGAGAAAGAGCTTAGAGAAGCCAGAGATAAAGAGCTAGAGCCAAAGCGAGAGCCAGAGCTAGAGCCACGAGCCGGAGCCACGAGCCGGAGCCAAGAGCCAGAGCCGGAGCTGAGAGTCAGAGCCAGAAATCCGAGAGCTTTAGAGCCAGGGGATAAGATGATGTTCTGAACCCATTGTGTTCTGTGTAAACCAGTGGAGTTGAGCATGGAGCTTGTAAAAGAACTTATACCATAATCCCAAAGATCCTAGTTGAGTTGACTAGAGCTCAAGGAGACGTAGCCCAAGAGTTTTGGGTGAACTCCATATTAAACTTGTTGTCTTATGTGTGATGCTCATTTGCTACATTGTTTCACTGTTATAGGTTTTATATCAGTTTAAGCAAATCAATTTACAGCACATAAACAGTGTTAAAGTAAACACAATCATACACCTTATTTCAAGCACATATTTAATTTCGCATTGGTTAATCATAAAGACTTGGGAATATATAAGCTTTGGAAGTGGGAGAGGTTCTTGTAAGTTAGACAAGAAGCCTAAGATATTGTCTGAAAGTTGTTTAAATAGTCAGAGGTTGATTGTATGCTTGTTTGCAGACTGACTCTTGTTTGAGTTTGTAGAGGTGAAGGGAAAGCTATTGATAGCTCAATCCAGGAAGGACAAGAAGGAAGAAGGGATGAAGGAATACTTCTATCCCAAAGGACCTCAAGGCAATCCTTGAAGCACAAGAGGTTTGTTGTAAAAGGTTGTTGAATAAGCTCTTTATTAATCTTGTTTGAAGTTCTTTTATTCATTGGCATAATGATGGCTTCTACAAGTGAGTCCTCAAATTCTTCTTTCTTCATCACAAAACTCTTTGATGAAGACATGAAGCAAGACTTGTCCACCATGATGGATATGGTGAGAGAAATGTATGAGGATGGAAGGAAGAGCAACATACTTAGAGAGCAATTGAATTCCGTGGAGGAAGAGAAGCATTTGTTTTTTGACAAATTGCAGGAAATGGAGAGGCAACTTCATATGAACCTGAAAATGATGCATGAGTTGGAGACACAGCTCCTTGTTGCCCGAAAATCCTTAATCAAGTATTAGCTTGACGAAGAGGTAAATAGTTCCTATTTGTCTTCAAATTCTTCTAAGAATGCTTATATTGGTTCTTTTGAAAAACATACCAAAGGCATAGGTTCCAAGCTAATTTCCAAGATGGGATATGAAGGAAGGGGCTTGGGAAAGCATGCACAAGGTATTGTTGAACCAATAATGGTTGAGGAAAGGCCTAAGTATTTGGGTCTTAGCTATGGACAGTCTTATGGAAAGAGTTCCAAGGCTGCCATGAAGGCCATTGAAACAACTCCAAGAAAGAGTTACATTGCAGAGTGTGAATATTGTATTCAGGACGAATGCAATGGCTTGAAACATCATTTGCAGGATGTAGGAGCTTAGAAGCACACACTTGAACCAAAGAGTTGTGGAGACTTTGACATCCTTGAAGAGATTGATGGTGTTCCAAAGGGAGCCACTTCTTCATTTGCTTCACCTCCTGATGAAGGAAATAAATGTGAAAGAGGCAGGTATAAATCTGGTTCTAATCATATTTCTTTTGATTTTGCAAAGCATGAAAAATTTCCACATAGATATGGGAAAAGAATTGCATGTTCCATTTGTGGTTTGGATAACCATCATGTTTCTAGATGTTGGAAGAGAATGGACACATACAAGAAACTTTTGAAGGGAAAGAAGCAAGTAGCCAAAGGTCCATTGGACAAGGCAAATCATGTTGTCAAGAGGATGCACATATAGTGCACTTACTGCCATAAGCAAGGGAATCTTGCTGAAAAGTGTTGGATTCTGAATCCAACAATGCTTCCACAAAAGCTGAAGAAAGTGGAAAGAGAAGATGGCAGAAATGGAAAGGAAGATTCCATGAATGATGTGTCTTAGGATGAGTCACATGATGATGCTGATGTGTAGACAAAGGTAGTACCTTTGAAAGGGATTGGTAAGAAAAGGTTAGATTTCTTATCCGATTAATATTGCATGTCTATCGATGCATCTGTTTGCATTTCTTGCTGCAACATTATATTTCATTTCAACTTTGAAAGTACAATGTGCTTAAGTGAAAGTTGAAGGATGAAATGCATGCATGAGCATGAGATGCATGAACACAGGGATGTTGATGATTTCCTTGTTTTTGAACATGTGTGTAATTAACTTGCAGGGTTGATTGCTTTGACATGCATGTGTTGCCATGTTGACTTGGGAGAAGTTATCTTGGTCTCCAAAATGGAGATAATGATGAAGTGGTTCATCTTTTGAAAAATAGTCCTAATGGTCTTTTTCGACATGCTTGAATTGAAGGGTCATTTGTTTTAAAGGAATGTTTTGTGGGCTTGTTATCTAATCCATCATTTGTATGCAGATGTAAGACATGGACGTGTTCACAAGATGTGAAATCTATTTCTTTTGTTGAAGCAGGAGTTTAGGCCATCCAGTTGTTGTCTGTATTTATGTTGTTGTTAACAGTTGTTGTTGACAACTTTTCAAATAGATACAAATGAAAGTTTTGTGGAGCAAATGTACTTCACATTTGCTTGAGCCACCTTGGATCAATGATCAAGGAAGAAAAGTTCAAACTACCTTCTATGACCATTTCAGCAGGAGTTTTGCAGGAAGACAAGGAGGAAAGTAGTTCTTCCCAGGAGGACCAGCACATCCAGAAAGGAAAGTGGTCAAAGCCTTTGGTTCAAAGGCACTATGTAAGGCAAGTATGTGGAGGCTGAAACAAGAGGGTGTTGTTACTCTCATTTACTGTGCAGATCAGTACGTCAATCTTTTGGAGACCAAAATTTCTTTAGTGGGAAGGCGTGATCCAAAATGGATTTTGGATAGACTCCTAAGTCTAAGTGTTCCTCACATAGGAAAATGAAAGTCCAAGAAAGTTCCTATAAATAGCCCCATTGCAGAGATCTATTCCTTCTGAATCTACTGCAACTTGAATGGGCAAAAATGGACTTAGGATGTAGAAGTTATCACAGAAAGAAGATGCCCTTTTTTCTTTGGAAAAAGAGGCAAAATCCCCTAAAATGGGCAAAAAAACCCTTATAAAGGGAAATCGCATCGGAGGAGGTCCAAGAGGCGGACTTAAGCGGAGGCGAAAGAAACCCCAATCGGCCGATCCGATGTATCGGGTCGGAGATAGGCATGTATGCGATATGGGGACCCTGGACTCGGTGATTGCAATTATGCGATATGTCGATTGCCGATGATCGGATCAGCGAATCGATATCGGTGATATACAAAACCCCTGGGCCCTATATGATAGCGATTGCGACATGCAATTTCAGTTGTTTTATCAGGAAAGGAATGGACGGCCAAGATTAAATCGGCGATCGGCAATTGCCTAACCCAACGGATTTCATAAGCGCAATTTATAAAATTTGAGTTCCAGTAAAAGGGATTTTCTGTGTATTAATGCTTTTCGGTGTATAAAACCGAAATACAAAGGAAAAAGCCCGAAAGTGATAAAGCCGAACCCGAAGGGGAATTTAGGCGTGATTTATAAAGTTTGAGTTCTGTAAAGGTGGATTTTGAGCGAGCTTTAAGCGGTAAATGGTAATGGGTCAGCTCCACCCCATCCCATACAATGAATGACGCGTGGCATGGCGGAGGAGCAGGGAAACCGCCTTTTCGGGTGGGTAACCTCTGTACCTTAAAGCCGCTCGAAACCACATATTAACTGTTGGATCAGAGATCTCGCAGATCAACGGTGGGAGAGTGCGAAAGTAGCCAAAGCCGGACCTGATATGATTATAAGGTGGATGCAATAAATTTTCAAGTCCGGTAGAAGGATTTTGTCAGGTTTTTGAACGTTTTCCCATGTAATTGGGATTTTACCCAAAATGCTAATGTGATGCGATGTAACGCCTAATGGCGGACCCGATAGGGATTTTAGGGGCGATTGAATGGAATTTCACATCCGAAATACACGTTCAATAGTGTATTTTGCAGACATTCTCTGTGTAATGAAAATTTCTCAATTTTTGGGTTTTTTCTTAAGAGAAGGCCCCAAAACCTTTGTAACTACGCCTAATCATCATGCCATGCTGCAAGCAGGCATTTTTACAGGAAATGATGCGTTTTGAAGACACGGAGCCGCATAGCCAGATGGCCAGTCTAACTAACAGGGAGCAAAGAAGCCGCAAACCTGCAGAGGGATAATGAATAGCAGAGAAACGGTTGGGGTAGCCGAAAAGCGGAAAAATACCTCAAAAGAAGCCAGAGAACATGATTGAGGGATAGGCGAGCAAATGCAGGCAGCAAAGATGCAAAAGGTTGCTGGAAGGTTGCTAAAGGTCGCTGGGAGGTCTAGCGAACCATTGAAGCATGCAGATGCCGAGAAAGAGCTCAGAGAAGCCAGAGCCGAAGAGCCAGAGCCAAAGCTAGAGCCAAAGCCAAAGCCAGAGCCAAAGCTAGAGCCAGAGCCAAAGCCAGAGCCAGAGCCAAGAGCCAGAGCCAGAGCCAGAGCCAGGGCCAGGGCCAAAGCCAGAGCCGAAAGCCAGAAACAGAGCCAGACCCAGAGCCAAAAAGCTGAGAGCTTCAGAGCCAGGGGATACGATGGTATTCTGAACCCATTTTGTTCTGTGTAAACCAGTGGAGTTGAGCATGGAGCTTGTAAAAGAAATTAGACCATAATCCCAGAGAGCCTAGTTGAGTTGATTAGAGGTCAAGGTGACGTGGCCCAAGAGTTTTTGGTGAACTCCATATTGAACTTGTTGTCTTATGTGTGATGCTCATTTGTTGCATTGTTTCACTGTTATAGGTTTTATATCAGTTTAAGCAAATCAATTTACAGCACATAAACAGTTTTAAAATTAACACAAGCATACACCTTATTTTCAAGCACATACTTAATTCCGCATTGGTTAATCATAAAGACTTGGGAATATATAAGCTTTGGAAGTGGGAGAGGTTCTTTAAGTTAGACAAGAAGCCTAAGTGCCCCATTTTCATATCAATACATCCCCATAGGAAGCCACAATTGTTGAAGTTGTTCATTTAGCACAGTTTTTTCCTTGTTTCCTTAAGGATGAAGACAACCAATGGTTGATGGAACTTGTTACGAATGGTGAGCTTTAGGTTGTCCTTCATGGTATGCAGAAAGACAAGAGTCGTGGGCCAAATAGATGGACTGACAAATTTTTTCTTGGGTTTTATGATTTACTGGGGGCAGATCTTCTCAAGGTGATTGAGGATTCTCACCAAAATGGAAGAATTCTTGATTCTTTCAACTCTACTTTTATCACTCTCCTTCCAAAATATGATGATCCCCAATATTTTGGTAATTTCATGCCCATCTCTCTCTGTAATTGTATTTTCAAATTGATTGCAAAAATTATTGCCAATAGGATGAGACTAATCCTATCCAAAAATATGTCAATGGAGTGGTTTGTTTTTCTTGAGGGGCGTCAAATTCATGAAGCTATCAGAGTTGCCCAAGAAGTTTTGCACAGTCTAAAAATTAGGAAGTTGAAATGCTTTGTCATTAAAATTGACCTCTCAAAAGCCTACAATAGGGTTAACTGGATATTTGTTCGCTTGACCCTCACACATGTGGGTTTTAAAGTACCTTTCATTAATTGGATTATGATTTATATATCCTTTGTTTCTTTCACAACCCTTGTCAATGGATCTGCCTCACCTTTTTTTCATGTGCAACGTGGACTGCAACTGAAATATCGAAGGGATTGAGGTTGTTGAAATTATTGCAATCACTCATTTGTTATATGTAGATGACATACTTTTGTTTAGAAATGGATGAAGACAAGATGCAATAGCCATTACATAAGCTTTTTCTTTATTTCAAAAGGCTACAAGTATTCAACCAATGTGACAAATTCTACTCTATCTTATTCATCCTTATCTTGTGGGGAAGTTTGTAGTCTGCAGGCTCAATTTCTCTTTAAGTGAAAACTTTTGAGGAACGTTTGAATTACTTTAGTTTTCACCTCAAACCAAATGCATACAAAAAAAGATTGGTTATGGTTGTTGAAAAAAATTGAAAAGAGGTTAAAACAATGGAGCTTCGGGTGGTTGTCCAGAGATGAGACTGGTTCTTATAAAATCAAGTCTAGAGGCCATTCCAGTCTACTTGATGTGCTTATCATGGATTCTCGCAAGCATAATTGAATCAATCAGGAAGTTGTGTAGTCGGTTTCTATGGGTTGGCTCCAAGATGATTTTTTTCTCCCATGGGTGAGATGGGACAGGATAGTTGTGCCCAAAGCATGGGGAGGTTGGGTCATCAAAGACCTGCCTTTAATCACAAAAGTGTTGGCAGCTAAGCTCGATTGGTGGTTAATGACTACCAACAGTGTTTGGACTTCGGTTGTCTACAGGAAATACATTTTCCCATCTTCTGTTGATGGTTGGGTCAGACTGCCTAATAAAAAGAAAGCTAATGTATCAATTATATGGAAGGCGGTTATGTCATCCTTATTTATGGTGGAAAGTGGCCTCGCCTAGATGGTTGGAAATGAAAGGAAGATGAGAATTGGCATTGACCCATGGGTTGGTTGTGGGGAATACTTCCAGCTCCATCGTGACCTTTCTCACTTCTAAACAAGAATGAGAGGATTTACTTGAATCAAATTGCTAATGATTCTCGCCCCTCCACTTTGGCACAAGGGTCGGTGGATGCCCACGAGCTAAGCCTTCCGAAGGAATATATTGTCACATGGAAAAACTACACAATTGCTCTTAATTCCTCTCATGTTAGAATCAAAGACAGAGAGGATTCCCTCTGATGGGTTCATTCATCAAATGGGGAGTACACTCCAAAGATTGGGTACTTATACCATATTTCAATTATAAGAGAGTTGGATCCTTTCTAGTGGTGGAAAAAGATTTGGAAATTGAGTCGTCCTACTAAGGCTCGAGACATTCTCTAGTATTTGAGGAATTGGTGGCGCACCTGCTTTAATCTTTTTCCTTCACTTTGAGTATCTAGTTGGTCGTATAGAACAATTTGGCCTATGGTTTGGCGTGGCATGGAACTGCCTTTCATGATGCTTGGAAGTCTTGTTGGGACTTGTTAAAAGATGATACTTGTTTGTGAGAATAATTTCGGTAAAATCACATAAAAAATCATTTGTCAACGTGCTTCGAACCAACTAGTGTGGTTCATCGTCAGGACAAGTTGAAGATCAAATCTGAGCGATAAGTTAAATAGGGACAACAGGCCATTCCAACAACTATATTTGACCGAGCAATAGATAAACAAGACCTCTAACGGCTAGATTTGACCAAGGCCCAAGGGGAGGGGTCAAGGTTGTTAAAAACTTTTAAATAAATTATTTATATTGTTAATAATATTATTATAAATTAATAATTATTATTCTTATAAATAGTATAATATTAGGGATAATTCTATTAAGAATAATATACTAATATTAAAATTCTTAAACCTAGGGTAAATCTCATATTTAAAGTGACCATTGTTAACAATATTATTGTTAACTTCACAAATAAATATTATTACTATTATTAATAATAGTCTAGGTAAAATAATAATAGTAATATTATTATTATTAACTTCTTGATTCCAAAAAACTATAATAATACTTAGCTAATATTACTTGACTTATAATCTGAATAATTCTATTAAAGGACTAATATTATTATTACTAACTAGTGTTACATTTTTGTATAATTTATAATTGTTAATGATAATAGTGATATTGTTATAACTTTTATTATAAGGTTAAATTATTTTTCTAAGAAGTGACTTAATGTTAAAAATATATTAATAAGATAATACTAATAAAATAATGGCCTAGGGTGAAAAAATCATTTATTACTAATTATAATAAAATTTTATTAAAGAGTAATAAAATACAATTCAAACCTGATCAAGGGAAGATAAAAGATAACAAGGAACAAAGGAAAGCTTGGGATGAAGAGGCTAGGAAGAAAGGGCTGGGATCCAGTAACTATTAATCTCCCAACCGTCATCCCTATTGAGATTATTAGGCCTTTTTTCGATTTCAAGGGCTTCTCTAAATTTTCGATGGTGAAACTGCGCAACTTTCGCAATAACACGAGCCTCTTCTATACAAACATGATGTTTAGTCTTCTCGGCATGCTCTCAAAAAAAAAAGCATTTCTCATATGTTGGGGAGTATGGATACCTAGGAAAAAGGCAACTTTTCAGGATCAAGTATCATCCCCTAATCGTGTGGCAGCCAAAATTCTTGCAATTTTTTCCCTTCTCCCTTCTTCAGATACTTCTCAAGTTTCCCAAATTATCTCAGAAGAATCTACAAATTTCTCAATTCCTTGCGCCTATTTTGATGGAGCCTCTTGTGATAATGGAGCCTGTGGAGGTGAGTTGGTCTTGTATCTTCAAAAAAAATCATTTTTTCAAGTCTTGGATTGCTTTGGGCAAGGGCACAAATAACTATGCAGAGATGCTCTCCTTGAAACTCCTCCTTTGTTTTTCCATTAAAAAAGAGTGACACACTCTACAATTTTTTTGGTGATTCTATGAATGTTATAAATTGGTTCAATGAAACACAAAGATGTTGTAATCACATGTTGCTACCTATTTTGGAGGAGATTCTTCACCTAAATATATCTTTTGACCACATCTCATGTCATCATATCCACAAGGAAAGGAACACATTGGCGGACACACTATCTAAGGTAGTCTCTAAGCAAGCTATGTGCATATGGAAGATCACGGAACAACTAGGTGAAGGGGCACAACAATATTTTCAACTATTAATATGCTAATCTATATCTGTTTCTTCAACTTGTCCTGACGATGAACCACACTGGTTTGTTCAAAACGTGTCGACAAATGAAATTTCATGTGATTTACGCCATAAAATTTCTCATAAACAATATTTTCATCGTCCTTTCATGGAAAGATGATTGCAAGCACAAAATCACAATTAACATTATCATCTTTATTTATTATATTAATTTTTAAGATATATTCTTGTTTGACTTTCAATAACTACTTTTGTATGTTTATGATATTTATGGACACTCCAACACTTATGTAGTGTACACTTTATTATCACTAGCAGAGATTGTACTTTTTGGAACTCTCTTTCTCAAACAAATTTTGAGAATACATCTACAAAAAGTAACTTTTTCCTACTTTAATGAAATGTTACAATGTAAATGGCCGGGCCAGTTCTGGGGTATCAAAGGTGCCTAGGTGGGAGTCAATAATTGGTGGAGGGGGAACCGGTTCGATCGAAGCCTGGCGTGAGTCGAAGAAGAAGTATAGGGGATTGCGCCTAGGAGGCTAGAGCAATAATAAGAATTCCAAAAGGAGACTCGATTCAGGCTGGATTCAAGCTCGAACGTTCCAGGTGCGCAAGTAAGCCCGATAGCAGGGAGGGAGAGCTACATCGATAGTGAGTGAATCTCCAAACTAAGGGTATAGGAAGCGTGAGATATGGGAGAACCGAACCACCGAAGGCATTGGATTATCTGCCCCGCCCGTATCGAGTGCGGAAATAAGAAGCATAACTAAAGATACCACAGTAGGTAGCAAGAGCGGGGCCGGAGACAATAGAATGCGGAGATCCCTTCAAGGTAAGTGTGGATAGTGGCCTGGCCAACAATATGTGTGTGATTAACAACGGAGTTGTCTATAATGCGACTTTTTGGAGATTCTGGTGACGGAATCCGGCAGAAGAAATGAGGTTAAATCTTGATTTTTAGCAGTTAAAATGGTTTTTTAACTGCATATTTGGATTCAGCGCCCTGGAAAACCCCTGGGAACCATTGATTGTGCAGAAACTAGCTATCAAACTTGGGATTCCAATAAATTGCTGCCGGATTTTGCCCGGTAAAATCCGCCGGAAAAGCTTTCAAAAAGTCGCGTTATAGACTACTGCATTAACAACGTTGAGGCTGAGAGGCCAAGATACAAAGATCTCTTCGGCAACAAACAACACTGTTACCGTCTCGGACCTCGGGACCTTGGGGAGTCTCCATGTCGCGGTTGTTTAACAATACAATGGAAAGGGGCGATATTCGATGAGAAGCGTGTCCAGCAATGGATGGGAATAAATCTCCATCTCGGGACCTCGGGGTATTGAGCTTTGGTGAGCCCAGAAGGGTGCACAACGCAACATGGTTAAGAGACGAAGGTTGACACGAAGGATTTCCCCGACAGTTAACATGAAGGGATTCTTGTCTCGGACCTCACGGTTCTGAGTGGCACCCAAACACAAATAACGACAGAAATCCATGGAATCGGGGCTTAAGGTCAGAAACCACAGAAAAGTGCTCAAAACAGTAACAAAGGGAAAGTGTGGTTTTACACCAAGGGTCGACACTGAGGAGGCAATGCCAGTTGGCCATGGTTATGGACAACTAGGCAGAGCAAGATGGCATGGACTTCCAACGAAGGTGTAGAGAGTTACCATGTGGGCACTACAGGGGTGCCGTGTGGCAAGAAAATGCTAATGTGGCAGGGGTTTAATGGTTTGATTTCAAGTGGACATATGTTTTCATCTAGGGTTAGTTTTTGTTAAATTTTATATCGCCGAAAAGGTCTCACCGAGGTGGATTGCAATGGTGGCGCTATTCATAGTTTCGAGGAGTTTGAAAATTGACCAAAAAAAACCAAAAAAAAAATTAAATTCCATTTCCATAACAGTACTTTGGAGGTCGGGTCATAGGACGCAATGGTGGCGCTATTTTTAGTTTTCAAATTTGAAAAATGACGAAATTTTAAGGCCCCATTTCCCTAACAAAGCTTTGGAGGTCGAGTCGTAGAAATGCCTTCTACTACCCTTAGGGTGGTCTATGTGGTGGAAGGGGGTGCTATAAACATATACACATTCTTTAATGTTGGGTGGAAATCAAGGCTTTGCATGAATCTACCTCAAGAAGAGTCGCATTGCATTGAGAGAAGAATTAGACTTGGGGCCTAGGGTAAAATAATATTAGGGGAGAGCATAATGAGACTTGGTTACAATGTTATGCTTTAGGAAATAATAACCCTCACTAGTACCATGTTGCATTTGCTTATTTATTGTCTCTATGCAAAGGAATTATGCAAGTGGAAAAAATCAGCAAGTATAGTAAATGTGTGAAATAGGGTTTATTTTTAAGAAAAAAGAATTAAATATATAGAGATGTCCAATGTTTAGTTATTTGTGGTATTTGGCTAGCTCATAATTCAATAATCTTTGATGAAAAATAATTGCTAACATTTCATATATTTGTAAAGGTAAAAGCATTACAAAATCCAAATAAATAAGGCTTTGGGTTGGGGTTTTCCTTTGTGTTGGGGTTTTCTCATGGCCTTGCTAAGGCAATCAAAATTTTAATAATGTAGGATCTAATAATATGGTTGAATATCTAAACGAGGAAATTAGAGCTAGTGATGGGAATCCTAATGCCTTTAGTTGTCGCCCTATTCTTGAGAGAAATTTTTCTTTAGGATTATGCCATTTGCCATAAATACCCTCATCTTGCTACTTTGGTTGCAGATCTGATAAACAAGATTTTTTTGCAACAGGGTTTTTCCTGCATCCAACCTGAAGTTATTGCTTCAGATCCTTTGAACTTTTCAATCTTCATGAAACCAATTTCAAGGGGCTTCTTCATATAGATATGCAACTTCAGGATTATGGCATAGCCAAGGAAGCTTCAATATTTTTAGTTTCAAGTTTAAATAGTGGATCCAAATATTGGAGTGCATCCTCAACCTCTCAGTCAAAATCCTTCAAGATACCCTGAAGCCAAGGCCAGCACAATCGGTTTCCAAAGAGATCTTAGGGTTAACCTTCATTGTGGATCAGGTGAAAAATATCCCAACCATTAAAGTGGATTTATCTTCAATCTAAGGATGCCTACATGGGTTATTTGATGTGCACCATATCTACTAATTTAATGGGTTATGGCCTATGACATCTACACTTTGAGAATGGGTGCATCAGACTTGGTCCAAAAATATAGATATGTTTCTTTTCCTAAAAAAGTTTTTGTGGTGTATTTTAAAGATCTTAAGGATTATCGAAAGGTTTTTATGGAGGACATTGGTTTTGGGGTCGTCTTGGGATTTTTTTCATAACTCGGTTTGTTGGTTTAACCCTCTTTCTATGTCAACTACAAACACTCTAGTTTGGGTAAGGCTCCCAAATTTTCCCCTTCATCTGCTACCTCTGAACATCTTAGCTTATGTGAGCAACTCACTCGGTAATTTCATTAAAGTGGACACAGAAAGGCTTGAGAAAGGTATTGTGACCTTTGCTCAAATATGTATTGGAATCGATCTTAGTAAAGGGTTGCCAGACAAAATCCTCCTCGAGTGGAATGACTTTATCTTTTAGCAACCGATGGACTCTGAAAATAAAACATCCTTTGTAGGATTTTTCAACAACCCGATCATCTCCAAAATGACTATCCCTCTTCTCGAGGGCTCTCCCGTCTTCTGGATTCCAAGAATAAGTCACAATGATGCCAAGATCCAAAAACACCAAGACATATTCAACTCACAAGCCATAAAACATGTAGCGAACTTCTACAACAAAAATGAGTCCTTCATCCTCATCACAACCACATGTAGGGACATCTCATCATGCAAATGTTGAGATCCATCCCTTTAATGGAAACGCACAAGATACAATTATGGATTTGGCTTCATTAATGAGCGGCCATAAACACTTCCATGAATCAAATCACTCAGATAGTGATAAGCAAGCAACTAAAGTAGCAAAACCTCCAGGGTTGGAATTGGACCAATGAAATGTAGGCGTTGTCTCCTCTACATTTGTTTCTAGCAACCCTTTGGAATGGATTGATGTACGGAAGAAAAAAAGGAAAAAAAACACCCTCAGTAAAATCCATGATCATTCCTAGGTTCTTTTATAAAGAAAGTAGTAAATGTATTAGAATTGTCAATCACGGGTTAGTTAGTTTTATGTAAAATCAAGTTAGCTTCTCTCTTAATATTGGAATTGGTTGGTATTCCCTTATAAATGACCAAGCCAAATTTCTCCATGAACATATAATGGATTGATCAAAAGGTAATACAATCTTTTAGTTCAAAACAAATTAAAAACTAAGAACTAAAAATAAAAAAATAAAAAATTATTGAATATTTGGTTATCAAATTATGTCAAAAGTGCTTTGAGGAAACAATTTCAAGTATTTAAATATTTATTGATTTAACATTAGTGATATATTGGATAAATGGATGATCACAATTACAATACTTTATGCTTAAATTTTTAGGTGAAACCCTAAAAGAGAGAGCTCTATTTGATTCCATTTCCTATATACATGTTTATGGAATTAAGTATGCTTACCTATTTTATCCAAAGGTCGTAAACTTACGAAGAATAAACTAGAGTTGGAGACCATAAATGCTTGCTCCATTTCCTCTACACAAAATCTTTAATAGACCTCTATTAAAGATTTTAGTGTCATGGAACTAAACTCATTTTTCTAGTTTTCATTCTATATCATAAGATATAAAGGATGAAAGGCTTTTACTTGCATTTTTGAAGGCTATTGTTATAATTACTAATTTAAACTTTATTACAATCTTATTATGGTGTACAAAAGCACAATTACAGGTTTCATCATCTAATTTTTATCCTAAATCATAAGATATAAAGGATAAAAAGTTTTTACATGCCTTTTTGAAGGTCGTTGTTATAATTAATAATTTTAACTTTATTACAATCTTAATATGATGTACAAAGGTACAAGAAGTTTCCCAATCTTCCAAGTCCAAGAGAACAATATACCTTCTCATTAATCATCTTAGCTTCACGTTGGGGATCAAACTTTTTTATATATGGAAAGGAAAAAAAAAAAATTATGCACAATTACAATATACACATGAAAAACATAATCTCATTTCTATCGAAAAATAAAACCCATGTTTTTTTTCCCTATGAAGGGAAAAACAATGCAATATATATAATTAAGACATTATAGTGTTTTCATATTACATGAAATGTAACACCACTACCAATACTTCTAATCTATGTTTGTTATAGCTTCACATCATTCCAATCATAAGGGCCACTCAATGCTCTCTTTGCTTGTAAATCAAATGCTTGGTTCCCTATACCATATTGTATAATTTGTGAATGCCTATAATTCTATACCATTTTGTGTAATTTGTGAATGCCTATAATTCTAATTTGTTTTTGAATATCATGTGCAAACTAAAGTTATGAATGCATGCACAGAGACATGAAAAAACATTCAATCTCAAAAATATTAACACCAAAATAGCAAAGAATGTTTGAAGACTATTTGTATGCATTAGCTAAATCATGCAAATGAAATGCAAAACAAAAATCAAATCATGGTGAGATGATGCAATTGAAGTTATCATCATTACATTCACTTTCTTGTTTAAATGCAACCAATCAAAATGAAGATACATAATACAACTGCAAATCTATCATTCAACCAAAGCAATGGTTCACTATCATTGAACAACAAAGCAATTGATCAATGTATTCAATTGTTTCATAGAATTTAAAAACATCTATATGGAAGATAAGTTGAGAAAACCCTTCCAAAAACTAGCTTTCTATGTGGAGCTTCTCTTTTGAAAAAGGTTACTCAACTTATTGTCTTCATAGATGTTCATAAGTTGCATAATTCCATCACAATGAATTTAGCAAGTTTCTCTTATCTATTATTATGCCAGAGTTACTCAAAATTTAAGTTAAATGATATTCACTTAATGTGTGAACATATTGAAATAAATGGAATAGATATAAAGACAGCAACCACAAAATAAGCAATACATGGAACCCCTTTCTTAATAACCTAATGGTTGACATAGCCTAACAATTGCCTAAGGTTAATGTTTTGGTTTTTGCCTCCTTTAACCCCTATTTAATGTTAATATTTAGAACTATTCTAAGTCAACATGATACCATGGTGATCAACAAGATAAAGCCAACATGGAAGAGGCATATAACTTTTGCATACAAAGTCCAATTAAGATGATCTTCATATCGTCGGAGTGGAACACTTTGGGGAGGAGACTTAGAACTATGCTTGTAAATTTTTTATTCCAAAAACAGTGGTAGAGGCCTTGAAACAAAATCCAAAAGCTTATGAACCCCAAATCACTGAAGTAGAACTTACCCATAAAATAGGCCCCACAAGCCAATAGCTCCAAATTTTGCACCCAAAAGGTATCAAAATAGAGGACAAATGATTCAAGTAATTTCAATAAATAGAAGCCTTAGTACTAGCCCAAGTTGACTGAGGCCTCAAAGAAAGTTCACACAATCTCATTTTTCAACAATATTATTTGTTTTCATGAAAAAAAAAAAAAAATTAACATTCATGAGTAGAAAAGTATGATGAAAATTATTGTGCATTTATGATTACCATGTAAAAATACAAGAGTTAGCTCAAGTAATTATCTGCTACATATGAAATCTCCCACCAACAGTTGAGGAATACCTCAAATCATCATTAACTAGAGATGAGATCTTCCCAAAAGGTGAGGTAAAGAACTCAATTCTCTTTATCCCTTTGAGATTAACCTTTGTATTTGTTGGGAGTTACTTGAAAGGTTATTTGTGAATTATTTCCTTGGAAAAACAAATTGTTAAAAGGAAAGATTTAAAAATATTGAAAAAAGTAAGTTCAACAAAATATTGCCTTGAAGAAATTTTTATCATTTCCTAATTTATTAAAAACAAAATAAATAAATAAAAGTATATTTGATGTAGTTTAGAAATTCAATGGTGCAATTGTCAACCATTTTTGTAGTGACCTAATGCCAATAGGTTGCATGAAATTCAAATTATTAATTTAATTACAAAATATCTTTTCTAAATATTGAAGAAATTGTTGGTTTTCATGTAGAAATAGGCTCATTACCCTTGCATACACTTACTACAATCAAATTGTGCAAAGTTAACATCTATTAGGTTTCATTTCTATCAAATCCAAAATAAATTTTCAAATTTCATATCAATACCAATTTCCCTTCTGAATGTTTTGAACCACAACAACAACAACAACAAAACAATTCAAAACATATTTAAGTTATGATAATGATTTGTGCAAATATCATAATGTTGTTGAATTACAAAACCAATCTACCACCTCTAAATTAAAATGGGAGTTCTTAATGTAGTCATTCAATATCATAACATATGTTATAACGAGATAAAAGTAGTGAAAAACATAGTTATCAGTGCTGCCATTTTTATCTAATTTTAATAATTTGGACAATGTTTATATGTTGGCTAAATTTCAACAATATGCATAGGTTGGTTGAATTATGAAACTAGTAGAAGTATATTGTATAATGAAAGAAAAATAAACTCAGAAAACTAAAAATATCACTGAAATGTCATAAATAAGCAGAAAACTAAATGTGTAAATCTTTCCATATTAAGAAGTTTGTGTATTTCCAAGGTGCATTGATCTTTTCTTGCTAGTGCTACAATAATCTTAAAATAAAACTCCATTTAAATTAATTTACTAAGAAACTCTTTGTACTATTGAAAAACTTGTATTGAATATTATCGACCTAGATCTATCTTAACTTCAGATCTAAGAAGGGCAGGGCCAAATCTCTTGAGAAATCTCTTGAGATACAAAGACCTTTTAGAACAAAAAGAGATTTGACCCCTTGGTAGATTTAGCATTAAGATGAATCTAGACTGGCATAAACATATATGTAGCTGTCATTGAAATATTTTATCTATAATTCGTGTTCTCCATGTTGCATTTAATTAATTTTATTATATTAATTTTTTTAAATATTACATCTCAAATCCATATTTCTCTAAATTAATTCTTTTACTCATCTCTATATTAAATAGTGAAGATTTTTCTTCATACTAAAATGTAATTTTTTTTTTACTCATCTCTATATTAAATAGTGAAGATTTTCTTCATACTAAATGTAATTTTTTATTTTTTTTACTTTCAGTTATTTTTATATTTCTATATAAAATTATGTAAAACCGAAGTAAACATTAAAATATTTTAATTATGGACTACATTAATATTGTTGGCTATTACTATCTTTAAATTATTATTTTAATATTTCAGTTATTTTATATTTCTATATAAAAATTATGTAAAATCGAAGTACAAATTAATATTTTTAATTATGGACTACTTTAATATTTTGGGTTATTACTATCTTAAATTTGTTAATTTAAATTATTATTTTAATATTTTTTAAATGTATCGTTAATTGATGAATTGAAGTATTTTAATTATGAACTACATTAATATTTCTTGCTATTACTATCTTAAATTTGTTAATTTAAATTATTATTTAAAAATAATTTGTTAATTCAAATTATTATTTTAATATTTTTAAATGTATCGTTAATTCACAGAATAAATCTCTCCCACACTGGGCAATTACAATTCACCCTCCATTGCAAAAAGTATGGGTTCTCAAATACAATACTGCATGCTTAGAACGACGCCACAACAACCTTGTTTCAAAATATCAAGTTAATACGAACTTGAATTAGAGCATTATATGATGATGGATTAACTTGCACCCTTGTTTAATGGGCATGAATCCTATTGTCTATCCTTAATGGGCCTGAATCCTATTGTGTCCCAAGCAAAGCACTGCGACCTTCCCTTGACAAGACTTTTCCACATGTTGAACAAAATATCAGGAGAAATCCGAGGGATATCCATGGTTGTACGGGTTGGCCCCTTCGAAAAGAGTGCATATCCCTGGGCCATTGTTTCCAAGTAGGAAAGGCAATCTGCAAATCTTTTAAACATCCCCTAGTCATTTGTATTTAGGGCCACATTTCCCCAGAATCTCCACATCCTGAGATACGATGTATATATCAAGTATGTCCTCTAAGATGTCACCGATCTAGATGTAGATTTATCTAAACATTCAGCCAGTTTGAAGAAATATTCAGGGAGTCATTATATTTGTGATATCAGATCAATACAGGGATGCAGCCTTGTAAAAATACTTCACAACGGTATTTTCCATTTCTATAACAGTTCCCCTAAAATAATTCCAATTCCAAATTACTCAAATACAGCATAGTGCTCGTAGGTATGTACTGTCGACTCGGAACTGCAGAGCATAATTTTTTGGTATAAAACCACTTAACTAGTTTTTCATCATGCCAACTAACATATATACAATAAATAAAGAGATGCTTCAGTCTTAAACATCAGTGCCTAACAATCGTAACGACTCTGGGAGTTTTGAAATTTAACCCTTTCCCATATCATACTACAGTGTCCTAGATTATAAATCATACGCAACATCATAATTCTTTCCATCATTTAAATAAATGAAGATAAAAATTCCAGCCTGCAAACTTTAAAGTCCAATTATATCTTGTCTTGCTCCTTGATGACACGAAGACATTCATGTCAAAGTTATCAATAATGCACTTAATCTTATGACAGAAAGCGGCAGCGCTCTGCCTTCTATTTATCTATCATCAAGATTCTCTGCATTTGCACTGCCAGTTTTTACACTGATCGTAGCCATTTAATTCTTCTACCATTCTACCCATTTAGACCAAATTCATCGCCATCCCAAATGCATTTTGTAATGAATTACACTGATGGCGTTGCAATACATAAAAAGAGCATATAGCACTCACAAAAGTTGGCAATTTGCACAACATTCATTCGCTTAAAGAACCTTTCAGGTGCATATTTTACTGCAGACAAAAGGAACAATAAAAAATCAGGATCAAGCACAATAAATTCTTATACATAAAGAAAATCAATAAAATGCATGCTTGAGAAATAATTATATCGTAAATTTCTTTTTGGGTACATGTTACATCCGATGAAAACCCATTTTTTAAACATTTCTACCCTAAACCAGCTTTCTTGGTGGTATTTGAACTCCACCTAGTGGGGCTTGTGATGTCAGATTATTGGAGTATTAACATTCCAAAATTAAAATGGAAATATAATAAACTCACGGTGAAATGACATTTGGTAGCAAATTGGTACCAGAACCACCACATTGATGCAATAAAAACTTAAAAGGGATCTGCCGCATTTTATGAATCAATCTCATTCGACAAGAAAGTCGATATTGCATCTCTCAGGTACCTTATGTATTCAGTTTTCTAATATAGTATCAAAACAATTATCGATCGGAGCCCGGAGTAAGTTCAAGTGGGGCTGAGATCAAAAGGGAGAGTTTCACATAAAATCGTCTTAACTGGGGCTTGGGCAAATCAGAAAGTAATCAATTACTTTTTTTCCAAGGTGCAAGAGAATATATTTTATTGTTTTAAATCTCAACTTTATGGAGTGATTTAAGTGAATAATTTTTTGTGAAAAAACAGAAGGGGGTAAGAAATGTGTCTCGAAGCATAACAATTCCCGATATACACAGTATCAAAGCAGAGAAAACGACCCATAACGTCAAAAGAATGCCTAGCCAGAAGAGAAATGAGTAGAGTAGAAATGAAAGAAATCCACATATACCCATCCCTAATCTCACGAGGAGAATAGTTTGTAGCCATAAGACAAAATATGTCTAGCAGACTAGAAAAAAAAAATACTTATACACGGGTATTACACCAGAAGGTGATGGCAGGCTCCAAACCTTTGATGGAATGGGAAAATGATAAACGACAGATTTCAAACTTGCCTCTAAGTCCTACCAAAAACAGAACCTGGAGGTAAAAATAAATGAACAAATTCCTTTTAATCACATATATGGCTAATTCGATTAAAGAGCAGAATCTTTGTAAAGAAGCTTTCCCTTTGTAGAATGGGATACTGACTGCGCAATATATCAGGGGAGATGTTCTCATATCAGAGGCTTTTAAAGTTTCTTTCCTAATTTTTAACTTAGATACTGTGTCCTACAAAGATGAAGTGTTGAAGGGGTTTTACTGTGTTGGTCAAGACTATATTTTGAGAAGTGCAGTCCCTTGGAGATCATGGTTCACAGCTTCTGGAAGGCTATTAAAGTAGTTTTTTGGAAATAGAAGTAAAAGAATGGATACTCAGTGATGACAAAGCAAAAGCTAATATTGAACTAGCAATTTTGAGCACTCAATTTAAATTCAATAAAAGCCTCACAAGAAGTACGGGTACAATTAAATAAAAAAATCTGGATCCAAATCTCATAATATGAGGTTGTTATCAATCACAAGTTGTTACCAATGTTGTTTTACTAACAGCTTACCCGCCAAGAACCTTTACAGTAGGTAATACTAATATTCCATTAGTTCTTAGAGATTATGATTGTAAATCCTATGGCAGGTGAATTGTGTGACTATGACAATAACATGGTGAAGAAGAACTCCTCTTTAGCAAAGTCAGAACCCAACAAAGAAAGAGAAAAGACAACATATTATTGTGGTAAACAGAAACCAACGTAGATCCATCTTGACTCCAGATCTATCAAGCACTGAGAGGGATCAAATCTCAAGGTACAAACATTTCCTCAAGTTCAATCTTTAAACCTCATTTTTGAGTGCAAAATCTCCTTAAAAAATTTTAAAAACTTTGCTTATTAGATACACTCTTCTAGAGGATAATAATAGTTATACAAAAATAAAGCCTAAATTTTCAGACATAAAGACTATAGATACATAAATCAAAATTATTGAAACAGGATTCCCTACCTTTTTTTTAAATCTTTGCCTATAAGGCACTGATACAAAAATAAAACCTACTTTGGTGTTCTAGAAGGGAAGGCACGTGAATCAAAATCACTGAAACAGTATTCCCTACCTCTTTTTGGAAACTTATTTTGCCTATAAGACACTCTGATACAAAATAAATCCTAATTTGCTGTTGTGTAAGGGAATGCTTACCTTTACCAATAATAACCACCTGTGAGATTGACAATTCAAGGTCCTAATCCCTGAATCACTCTGTAAATATTTTGTGTCTATATATAGCTCTCACACAACAGGATTCAAATTCAGCACAACAAATTGACGATTGAAGAAGAATATCATGGGAAAAAACTATGGGTTGTTAAAACCGCAAGTCAAAATGTTTACATAACAGTAAATTGACTGTATTATTTTAATTAATATTTTTTTTATTTTACAGGCTACCCTAGTGAAGAATGCCATGGTAAAAAACCTATGCTGCATGAGTTTCTAGAACATGGGAACTTGGGTACGGGTGTCCTGGACACGAGCTAAGGTTCCTCAATTTACAGGAAATGGCTAATTGGAGCAGTAATATTACATAAATAAAATATAAATATAAAAATAACAATTTTTAATTATATAATTTATAATATCAAAATAATATTGAATCAAAATTTCATATTAAATAAATTTAAATTATATAATAATAATTATATCTCTCTTATATTAAAATATATTTCTCTGGTGTCTCTCTTCCTGTCTCTCCCTTTATTATATATTATATATATAAATGTCAAGTTCATTATTCGTTCCTGACACCGACCTGCCTTGAAACAATCTGGCTTAAATAGACAAAGGAATAGTTTTACATATGTTTCTCTAATTATTTTTAAGAGAAAAAAGCAAAGCAACTCTAATGTTTAAACACTCACTGCCACATACAATATGCACACACAATCTTCTGCGATATATATACATAAACAGCAAAAGAAATACTCATCAACATGACATCCCAAATATCACCCTTATGTCGAGGTGGCAAACGCTTCCTTAACCCACCAAGTGATTGCTCCAGTTTCTCAATTAAGGGTATAAGTGTTAAGGATGTCTTTGACCTTTCTTCCTACGAAGGTTTCAACATAGGCTCATGTTTTGTGGGCAGTTCATCATATTTCTCTACAAGCTTTGTACCCCAACCCCAGAAAATGTCAGAAGTCCAAAAAAACAGCCTTCAAAGCTCCCGGAACTATCCCCAGCTCCCATTGCAGCGCCCAATGAAAAGGTAACATTTCCATACAACCAAAGCTCCCAAAAGCGCATGAACCATTCGAATAGAGTTCCCACCTCTCGGGAACGGTTCCATGGGTTGTGAAAACCACAAGTTAAAATGTTTCATAAGGGTAAATTAACTATTTTGTTTTAATTAAATAATTATTTTATAAGACATTACAACATCTCTTCCATATTGGGCTAGCAAACATCATCCTCAAAATTCGAAAATCGTCGAACATGGTCCGGATCCAAACAAATTCCTTGAGGTTCGATTAGCTTCTAAGTTACCAGGATTCAGATACGGATTCGGATACAGATCCGGATCCGGATCCGGATCCGCTTGATTTTTGAAAAGCTAGGATTCAGATACGGCAAAGAAACAACACGTACAATTAATATAAATATATTTTTATAATAAAAATTTTGATATTAATGTCCAAATTTATTGTGATCACTACCCATCAACAACAATAGAGTTTATATTATTATTATTATCCAATTTTGAAGTCATGGCCAAGCCAGACACCAAATTGGTGTATGAGACCCCCTTGTTTGTGGGACAAGGGGCCCACCTCTGTGTAGCTGACTGCTAAGTCTATGAAGGCATACTCTCACCCTCTAGTTTTGAACTTGTGACCTCATAGGAGGAAACACATACTCTTAACCAGCCCACTCAAGCTGAATTGTGTAGATGAATTTCATGAAAACACATACAATACTTCATAATTAAAGTAGCATTAATTATTTTATAAAAATTAAATTATAAACTATAATATATTACAAAACTATTTAAATGATGAATAATAATAATTTACTACACATATTACTTTATATGAATTAAATAATAAACTTATAATATATAAA
>APFE030721801.1:186771-250463 GCA_000404065.3 Pinus taeda | reverse complement strand
GTCAATAAATTAATGTAAATAATATAACATATTTATAATTAAATTCATGTTATAACATATCCCAAATAAAATATGAGTTCAAATGTGCCAAATTGCATATGCCCCGCTGATAAATAAAAAAACCCAGTACTGCCAAGTCCGTAGATACCAAAAACAATGATATTAATACCAATCGCATCATTCTGGCCCTCTTATTCGCTGCATGTGAACGTATTATCTGAGATTCCAGCGAGCAACTATCGGGTTAGAGTACAATGCATTACCAAGACATTTTACTCGTTAGAAAACTGTTTCTAGCGAATCCAAGTGAATCCGGATCCGAATCCGTTTCTGATCCGGGGAACCGCGAATCTATTTCTGAGGGTGGACGGATCCGGTAACATAGATTAGCTTCGATCCATAAATTACTTTCCTCTGAATTGTTGTATTCAAGTTGCTTTGCGTGAGGGGGCGCAACCATATTGTTGGAATTTCTAAATTTAACCCGTTAGAAATTCTTCCTATACTATCTGATTTATTTCTTCCTACTTGTTCAATTACTTAATAAGTTATTACCATGTAAATACTAAAAATAAATAAAAGTACAATATCAACACATACAAATCATCAACTAAAAGTAAACAAGCACACAAATGACACCATTGTTTTTGGACTAATGTCCCCACAAAATCCCAATGCAAGAACTTGTGTAGCTATTCAGAGGGTTTTATTACTATGCAGTGTCAAAATACAACCTGGGAGCCAAAAATGGCTCACCCAACAAAGAATGCCCTCAGCAATAGTACCTCTTAGTGGTTGACAAATATTCTGGCTAAATCATTGGATGAACGATCCCACAACAACAATGCAGCTTCAGCTGCTCTGCGTCACTCTGATAGGGACCGTGCACCCTATCCAGCTCTCCAGCTCCAAGTCTATCCCACGAAATCCTCCAACGCTGCCTCTAAGCCCATGCGTCAGCCTCTCTGGCCTCTATGTCAGCTTCTAGAGCCTCTGCGTCGGCCCCTAGACCCTTTGTGTCTCACACGTTGGCCTCTCCGACTCTGCGTAACTCTTGGCTGCCTCTGCGTGGCCTCTAGCTAGCTTTGCTTCAACCTCTCCTGGCTCTGCGTTGATCCTCCTGGTACTAACTCTGTCTCTCTGTTATGTATTAACTGCCCCTCAGTTGTAACTCAAATCACTCACTCGATTTCATCAGCAAACCCTGCCACAGAAAATCAAATTCTTGATCTCTCTTCGTGTGTTCTCCAACTGACCCTCAAGCCTGCTCTTATACTTTTCCCGTTGGTCCATCAACAACCAAGATTAAATCTCTAATCAACAACTAAGATTAGAGTTGGCTTGATCCATGACTTTTGACCATTCTAACCCAATTTTATCTTGATACCCATTAATATTTTATTTTTCCTAAGTTTAGACTTAGGAACTCCATTAAAAATATTAATTATTTTAATCTCCCAAACCAATTAGATTCTACCCAAACCATTTCTGGGTCTTGGAGATCTCACGTGATTTAGCCTCTCCACCAATTTTCGTGGCTAGAGTACATCCGATGCTACCCCAAATCAACACATAGTCACCGAGTTCGGCGAAAATCATCCTCAAAATTCGAAAATCATCGAACATGATCCGGATTCAAACAAATTCCTTGAGGTTTGAACCATAAATTAATTTCCTCTTTGTGACTCGCTGTATTCAGGTTCCTTTGCAGGAATTATTGTATTTAGGTTCTAGTTCACACATACATTGATGGAGATGGAGATGAATTGCCCATTACCAGGCCTCGACGATGGCCAAGCTCAAGTGATGGTTTCCTAACTGCCAAATCCTCAAACGTTTTCCAATTTGCGAAGTCCTCGAACTCGAACACAAACACAGTGACTTAGGGCGCAACTAGGTCACAATCCGTGGGACTCTAAAGGTCAAGCATATAATGTGAGTTATAAAAATCAAAAGAAGCTCTCTGGCTTGATTCTAGTGTTCCACAGGGACACGCACCCAATGTAGATGGACACCTGGGAAAAAGTTTCCCCACGTCCCCCTTTTTGGGAGACGCAGGGAGACACAAGGGGAACGTTTCCCCAATGTGGGGGACGCGTCTCCCCAAAAGGGGTGCCTCTGGATGCACGCCCCAAAAAGAGGGATGCCTAAAAGCACCCCTTTCGAGAGGGGACGCCCAATAACACCCGCTTTTGGGAGTGGTTCTGACCTCATTGGATTTCATATGGAGAAAGTAGAACTTTAGATTTCACTCAAAATCCAATAGATTTAACAGTTTTTCATGATTTCAAAATCAGGGAGATTGCAACGTTTACATTGGATTTTGTTATGCACGAGGCTATGGAACTAATATTTTATCAAGAGCACCAAACCCTCTATGTACCTTGATGTTAGTGGCATTGGTTGTCAAACTCCTCTACAATGACCTTGCTAAAAATGTACCCATCACTCAAACAAAATCTTGACTTGACATGCTACGTTTTTTTATCTTACTTTAATGCTTAGAGGGTGATATTGATTACGAAGATCCCAATATAGGTAATGGCTTTGATGATACGTAGGTATTTGTTGTAGCATGATTTTTTTTAGTTGCTAGAGGCCATCTAGAGCCTATTTGTTGATGTATGAATCAATATATTTATGCTTTCATTATTGAATATATATATATATATATATACAACCCAACATCTTCCTATCCCCCCTAAATTTCCCTAAAATTTGAGGGTACTCCCACGCATCCCCCTAGTGCATCTCCCCACACCTGCGTCCCTCCCCCACCATCCCGAAGTTTTGGTGGAACATTGCCTGATTCAGAAGAAGATTCAGAGAGATAAGACTAAGAAGAGATATCAACCAACAGTAAATTTGTTCCCATTTCATTTTAAGAAGCACTGGTAAAATGAAAATACTTTGGGTAAGTAGACTCCTGCTTCAACATGAAGAGATCATAAGATGGTTGTGCAGGCGAATACCTACTTTGACATGAGGTTATGGCAGGATGATTGCTTAGGTGGATGTAGCAGCATGTTGCCTTCAAAATGGAGGATAGGGTAGAACAATGAAGTGCCAACATGGGTTCCAGAACAATCAGCTGCTTTTTTATTTTATCAAGCCAACACCTAAAAGCGACTTCCTTTTTAATCAGTAACTCATTTCCAGCAGGATATACGAGTTGGTCAATTCACTTGTCAAGGTCATTTCATTCCGTATTTTTAGAACTGGTGAAATACTATGCGTAGGTGGATTCCTGCTTCAACATGAAGAGATGACAAGATAATTGCTAAGGAAGATTCGACATCTAAAAATGGAGGATATAATGGTTCACTGGATCATGAACACAAGTCCCCGAATTGGGAAAGAAAAGCTAAAAAATAAAATAGTAGAGTTTCATAAGGCTGTTGTAATCATCCTTATAAGTTTTTGATTTTAACTGATGATTTGATAATTGATTAACCATCATTGATAATTTTAAAGACATTCCAACATGACTCTGAAGCATAACAGCATGTTTGTCAGCCACCTCCAGATGTCAGTCAGCAGTGACTTAAGTTGTTTTCTTGAAGAAAATGGCAGGACTAAATAATAGTGTGGGTAAAATAAGCAGCAGCATAGCACTTAACGATAGATCAGATCTTAAGAGCAAGGCTTGACCATAATGGAAAATACCCTGCTCTTAAGTTTTTCATCAAAAAATATTCTTTTGCACATCAGTCAGTCAAATAAGCACTGGAAGTTTCAGGAAACATTTCAAAAATCCAAGATCCATTTCATTTTCCACAGGATCCATTTCCTTCTTCAGAAGATTGATTTCCAAGACAGATCTTGGAAGAGATCCAGATCACAGACAAAAGGGTAGTGAATCCAGTAACACAGGTTATAGCTCATTATCAATAGGCGACAACATCCTACTAGGGTATGTAAAGACCAGACAAAAGTATTCCATCTCTCATTTGCAAACTTGCCAAAGCAATATGACAGAGCAATCCAATCATAAATGCTTCAGTTCCTTACCTGCTGCTGATAAGTCCCATAACCAGGAAAGCCACCGTAACCATACATTGCTGGATCTTGGGCCGGAGGAGCATAACCATAAGCTTCATAACCTTGACCATAACCGTAATAAGCTCCACCACCATTCCATTGATTTGGATCTGCTTGAGGCTGCACTCCCCAGCTTGCAGTCTGCAGCAAAATATACATATGCATGTGAGAAAGCTAAAAAGTAGAAATATTTTCAATGAAAGTGATAATTCAGAAAGACACCCGATTGAAAATGAACAAAGTATATCACAGGCTTGCCTGCTTGTTTGCTGGAGATCGACCCCAAGAAAGGCGAATAGATTGTTGACCAATAACAGTGCCGTGTAACTTTTGCAAAGCTTCCTCGGCAGAGGACCTAATACACAATTATCTCAAAGTTCAAAGCATAAAGATGGAGGACCTAATACACAATTATCTCAAAGTTCAAAGCATAAAGATGGAGGACCTAATACACAATTATCTCAAAGTTCAAAGCATCAAGATGGTGGAAAATACTAAATCTGACTTCAAAATTCAGATATAACTATGAAGATGTAACAAATACTACAACCACAACCATGCAACTCTACCCATAAGTAACAGAGGCCAAACCTGTTGGTGAATTGTACAAAACCACATCCTTTGCCCACTGGTATTTTCACATACACAATCTCTCCATATGGCCCAAAAACCTGCCTCAGATCTTCATCTGTCGCATTTGGATCTAACCCACCAACAAATATCTGCATGAAAAGAGTCCAAAAGTGAATAATAAAAAGAAATGTGCCTTGAAAAGACATGGAGCACAGAAAGACATACACTTACAGTTGTATTATTTGGATCATTGTCTGACTGGAAGGCCTGACTAGCAACTGCACCACCATATGCCTGTGTGTAATAGTTACCTGAACCAAAAACAAATTAAGGCTAGCGAAACTAGTTTCCTAAACCATGCTTGGGGTGTTGAAAAATTGCATGCAAAATGTCCTGAAGAAAAGCAAACAGAATGAACAGGCAAAAGAAAAGTGATACCCAGATGACCTCTATCTACCTCAAAAGTAAAATCTTCAGTAAACATATTTTGACTTGTTTAACCATTGATTGTATGCTTTATTTATTAAAATCACATCAACAATATATTCAGGTTTCTTATGCAATAACAGAACCAATTCCCGCCCACAATAAAATTGGCTTATGACATAGAACCCCCATATTAATTATTAGAACTGTTAAAAGGGTGGCTGACTTGGGAGTTCCCTCTTCTACTTGGAAATTACGAAAGTGTTTTCCAGAGGGATCACAAACAAGATTTCAAGTTCTATGTGAATATCTATATGACCTCATTTTCCAGTACAGGTCATAGCCATCTGAGATGGATAACAAACAACAAGATACTAACGAGTGCATGTTTGAAGTTCAACCAAAATCTACTTATCAACTAGCTTAACAAGGGTTTTAAATCTTAGACTGCCCAAAACAATTGATATTTAGTCTGTGCTCCAAACTTTAAGTATATCATCATACAAGTAGCAGTAAAGTTTCAATAGCCATCAAGAATGAAATATGCTATTCGTCAATAGAAAACTTCCAGGCACTGCCTATTTCAATAGAACTATATATATAATAGAAATGTTAAAACTAAACTTGCATTGTTAATAGTAACAACTAGGGCAAACTCGTATTCATATCACAGCTAGCTGGATGTGAAGTTCAGGACAATGACTTTGAACCGTCTGCGGCTCAGCAAATAAGGACTGGTCGGCACCACAATGCTTAAACAACATCATTTAGCAGAGAATATCACAGGGTACAAGGGAAGGGTTTTTTCTCTATGTTTGCATGAGAAGTAGGGAAGTTCAAGGAAATACTTGCAAAAGATAAATGTTAATTTCCCCCAAGCATGGCAGGAAAATTGTTCTTCAGAAGGTGAATAAAAGAACTTCAAGGTTTGGAGGTTGCAAGGAGGTTCTATAGATTTAACACCTTGACCAAAGAGTTACTTTATGGAAAATTGAATGGACGCATCTCAAGCAGGCATAGTGCATGGGAAAAGTAAGCCTGAACATATAAATGGACTGTGAAATTTAATCCTATGTAAGATACACCCAGCATGATTTCTATGTGGATTAGCATTCCAACCTTACAGTGGAGTGGTGAGTGTAGTGTATGGGAAAAGTAAGTCTTAACATATCAATGGACTGGGATTTGATACTATGTAAGATGCAACCAGAATGGTTGGAGAGTGGGTTTAGCATTCCAGCCCTTTTGGTGGAGTTCTTAGACCAGACAAACTTGTGATCCATAAACTATGGAAAAAACTACTAATAGTGCCTGAGCAACAAGCAAAAGGAAGATCATAAAACATCTCTGATCTGGATTTAGAGAATGGTTTGCCAGGCTCTCTAAGTTTGAATCTGTTGGAAAATTCATGAAGACAAGAGGTAAATTAGGAGGTATCCCTTTTCTAATATAATTGTAAGCCTTACCTTGAGCATGAACACATAACCAGCAGTTCTGAAAGGCAAAGGAGGACAAAAAGCCTTGTTGGGTAAAGGAAAATATAGAAGACAACCCAGAGGAAGGAAACTGATAAGTAGAAAGAGAGGAATGAAAACCCAAGAGAACAAACGACTGAAAGAGAAACCATCCAAGGTTTGGATCTAGAAATATTGACAAGAATTAATTTCAAAAGGTGGCAAGGTGGTTCTGCAAAAGCCAGCACCAGAAAACCAGGTAGAAGCATCCTTGTCCTCAAATAACCAAGGAGCAATACAGGAGCAATGGTTCAGTCAGAGGCACCAATCATTTTGAACCAACAGAGACAATTCCCCAACCAAAGGACAATATAACCAGTTGAATCAGGGAAAACATTCAGTCAATTTTTTCAAGAAAATAAATAAAAAATGGTAGATTTTGGGTATAGTTTCTATGAAAGATAGCCGTGTTAGCAGATAAGATAATGTTGCATCAGAACAATAAATGAATCAATGTTAGGGCCCATTGGAAGACCAGATCACATCAAAATCATAGGGACAGGGATATCAACCTTGAGAGAAATGGCCAATAAGCACCTCTTACCAAGCTTTGCAGATCCATTCAGTTTCCAGTATTCTGTTGTAACAGCATACTAGCTTTTACTCCCTCTTTTAGCTTTTTTCGGCTGGACTTTCAGCTAGACATATAGCAGCATGTCTTTAGCTTTTTAGTATTGTTTTAGGAGATGCCTTGACACTACCACTTCGTATCAACACTAGATGTACTATCTTTAGTCCTTTTCACCTACTTTTGTCGTCTTTTGTTGGACATTGATAAACTTATCTTAAATGTCTACCTACTTATTAACTAGAGAACACCAGCTCAAAAAGAAATAACATCAAATTAAAGTAATTAATTAGTAATGACTTATGACAGATTAATAGCTGTAGATGAAGTTTGTATAGTTTCAATTTATTTATTGTTTGTATTGTTTTATTTTATTCAATATCTCGATAACATCCCGATTTTATCTCGAAATCACGATTTTTTGGCTTAGCCGATGTTTGCCGGTTTTTATCAATATTTTGATGGTATCTTGGTTTTGCCAATTTTAAACGATATTTTCCCGATTTTCCTGATTTTTTGGTTTTCCGAACCCTTGCCGATTTTACCCAGATGCCACTGTTCGCAACATTGTTTTTATTTACAAAACTTCCCAGCAAACCAAGCTATGGATTAAATTAACTCCATATACAATTAAATATAATCCCGTTTTCATATTAGATTATTTCGTAACAGATTGAACATTCTCAGTGGAGGACATTAGACAAAGTAGCGTATCCAAGCCCAAAGGCTATATAGTTATTTATAGAGGGGGAAACTCATTATTCAATGTTATTGGGGTAACATTCCGTAAATTGAGGTAATTGGAGGGAAACTTGTGGGAAAAGTCAAATTTGGTACAAAAAGGAGGGAAAATCGTTTGTTCCTCAAATTAAAATTAGGAGGGAAGACCCCAAAGGGAATCTATAAAAAGGAGAATTATTTTCTCATCATGGATTGTTGATCTTTCTGATTTGTGAGCTGAGGCTCTTGAGGATTTTAAGACCCCTTTCTTTTTGATTGGTTTCAGCGGTGAAAGATTCCACCCTAGCCAATCCCCTTCTCTCTACTATGTTTGGCATAATTTTCTAGGGCATCTTTCATCTGTTTTCTGGCAATCAAGGGAGAACTTCTGAATATTGGCTTGTTAGGGCGAACTAAGGAGCAGTTCTGTGACAGCATAGACTGTCCAAAACAATTCCAAGGACAGTGAGGTAGCAAACCAATCATACCTTGAAGCTTGCAGCCAGCTTAAAAGATTTTATTTTTTTTGTAGTAGCGAAAGCCTTATCTGGACAGTGAGGGCTCTGAGGCCATTTCCCTGAAGCAGCGGGGATATCTGAGACTATTCTGGGCAGCGGGGGACCCTGATGCCACACTTCTGTGGCAGTATTGGACACCTGAAGACCTAAATGAGGCAGCGGCTGACTTAAAGGAGTAATTTCGGTGATAGTGGATCACCAACAGGGCACAGAACCCTATCTGAAACAGCAGAGTGTTTCTAAGGTATTAATTGGCAACAAAAATACTTCTGATCCCTTCTCTCTGAGGCTGTGGCCCATCTGATGGCAATTCCTGAGGCAGTGTAGGGCATCTTCTTGTGGCCAAGGCAACTATGCAGCCTCCTGAAACCAATCTGTGCAGTGACAATCTGTGGGGCAAATTCAGGCTGATTCAAGGAGTCTCATGGCAGCAAATTGTGGCCAACAACAACTGATTAGTTGGCAGCAAAGAGGAGATCCAAGGCTGGTTGAAACAGGGGTTTCAGGTGTCTGTTTGGACAACGAATTACCAGCCACACGTCCTTAGACAGTGAGGGTTCCTGTGTCAAAATTGGAGACCGGGGGTGAGGATGTTGGATTGATTTTGTGCTGCTCTGCAGCAGCAAATTGTGGCAAACAAGGCCTGGAGGTAGCAAAAGGCTGGGTGAAGGTCAGACCTAGGAGCAGTAGGAAAGTACCTAATGCAATAAAAATGTTGTGACTTGCTCTGTAATGTGAAATTTGGGAGGACTGTGAACTTAAAATTATTATGTACTGCTGGATTAACTTCATGTGGACGAGTTGTTAATTACTTGCTACATTGTTTTATTGCATTCAATATTGTCTCTGGTTGCAAAAATTGTAAGTAAATGGTGATAACAGACATAACCTGAATCTTGTCATGCACTCTTTTCAAACACTAAGGGTAAATTTCCCCTAAGGGATATTACACAATCACTACTCTTGGTTGAGACAAAGTCATAAAAAATAAGAGAAATATTGCAGGTACAAAAAATTTGGAGGCACACATTCTAATTTAAGCCATAGATGTCTATATTAGGTTCCATCTACAAGAATCCAATTATGCATATATTCAGTGCAGGCATAAATACATCATGAAAACAGCAGCCAATAAGTGCAGAAATAATATCCCTCTAGAGGGCATGTTCTATCTCTGCAGACCCTATTATTTAATGATGATCTGGGTGGATTTCAAAAGGATCAAGCTTGCCAACATGAAAAAAGAATTTAACTTAGATGATTAAACAAACTCATGTACATGTTAAAAAAAACTGAATTCTTCTCAATTCACACAACCAGATATGGAGAGATTTCCTACCTTACAGACAGTGTACACACTTACAAGTAGCAGGTTTCATTTAACCTGATGCCACAGTTTGTAACAAAGTCATAAAATCAAATCTTATTTATAAGAGCCTAACAAGCTCAGGAGGAAATGACGAAAAAATATTGCAATTTAACATATTTTTATTGAAGAATTAGAGTCACACCCCAAAACCTACAAAAACTCAGAAGAGCCGATATACGCACATTACTGGACCTCTTAAATTATAGTTGAGAAGAAATATGTCAAATATGTCATAACAGGTTATACAGATTGTGACCGGGAATCAATAATGCTTAAACTTTCACTAAAACAAGTATCAGATGTACTTAAATTTAAGCTATGTCAGAATTCATCTATGAAGCTTGTGAATCCTAGACTTGTAGTTGTGTCCATTACTTTTCAACATATTTCAAGGACACTTGGCTTACTGTTGTATCTAAAAGGAGCTGCTAATTTGGACAATTCAATAGGAAATTCAACAAAGGATATGGACAATGCAACAGGAAATTCAGCAAAGGATATGGACAATTCAATTGGAAATTGAGCAAAGAATATGGACTGTCCCAAGCTAGGCAATAATATTTTGCTTTGATTCTACTGAAATTGAGAAGGGCCATATTTAATTGAGAAAAGATACCTATGCTAATCTGGCATAACTGTTGGTTAAAAAACAGGAAGAACTGCTGCGACTGAGAAAGCATGTAGCATAAAATAATGACTTGTTTGCAGCAGCAGGAAAACGCTACAAATTTATCGAGTGGAGAATTCAGTTTAACTACATAATGACAAAAACTGACCTAATTGGGGCCACCACTAATTAAGGTGCTTTTCTGCCAAGTTTTGTGACTGAGAAAGCATGTAGCATAAATTTACTCCACCGCAATACAATACCACTGTCTTTCTGGTGTATCTAAAAGGAGATGCTAATTTGGGCAATTCAATGAAGGAAACTGAGCAAAGAATATGGACAAGGATGCTACAATGGGCTGTCACAAGATAGGCAAAATATTTTGTTTCTATTCTGCTAAAATTGCAAAGGACAATACTTAATGGAACAAGATACCTATGTTCACAAAAAAATAAAAGAAATATGGCTTAACTGTTGCTTAAAAAACAGGAAGAACTGTTGTGACTGAGAAAGCACGTAGCATAAAATAATGACTTGTTTGCAGCAGCAGGAAAACGCTACAAATTTATCAAATGGAGAATTCAGTTTAAATACATAATCACAAAAACTGACCTAATTGGGGCCACCACTAATTAAGGTGCTTTTCTGCCGAGTTTTGTTCCAGGCCCCTAAGTGGAGAAGCCTCTTGGCATCCTGCTTTGAGACAACATAAGTTTCATAAGCGTTCAAGAACTATTAACTCCATTCAAACTTGCCGATTTTCAAGAGGAAAGGAAAACTAGGAAGCAAATGATTCTGTAGATCAACTGAATGTAACCACTCTTAACTTCTCTTCAAGTAGTTATTCAGCAGAAAACTTCCCAACGTGGCAATCCTCAATCTCTGAGGATTTCAAGAATTTCAAAACTGTTATGGAGCAACTGTTAGCACTTGTTATACTATGTATACTTCAACAGTAATTTGAACACTCATAGAAAACAGTAGGAGACAGTGGCTCCTACATTAGTTGCGGATGGAGCTTTGAGTTAAATAAAGGTTTAAAATAAAAGTATTAACTAGCCAACAACAAAAGGGTGAAATGTAAGCACTGGACAATCAACTGCCATGAAGAGAGATGAATAACTTATGAAGATTCTAAGGGATACATGTAATCATGAACATAGGCAAGGTTGGCTGAATTATCTTCCCAAAATTGAGTTACATGTCATATGTAAAGTCACCTATCAACAAATTTGTAAAACTAGAAGAACGCATGGATAATCCACCATCCTTAGAAAATATACCTTTCATGGAATAAGGTTGTTGAAATCCCAAGGACTTCTTTGGTGTAGCTTCATTAATTCGCATAGGTCTTGAAGAGCAATAAACACCATTCATTTCAGTCATGGCTCGGTTTTTCTCATTCTCGTCACCAAATCTGACAAACCCATAGCCTTTGGTACGACCTGTAGCTGCATCTATCACAACTTTTGCACCTTTAACAGATGCATATCTACTTTGGAAAGTTTCTTGTAACAGAATATCGGTCACCTCAGGACCCAAGTCTCCAACAAATATGGAATACCCAGTGCCTGGTTCTGTACGCCTGTCAGCAGCTCCAAAAGTAGCCCAATTCAACCGAAAAGGCTGTTGAGCATTGGGCATGGGTGCACCTTGAAAATTCTGTAAAATTCTTTCTGCAGTTGCTCGAGAATCAAGTTCTACAAAGCCATAACCCTCTGGTTGTCCAGTTTGCTTATTCCGAATAATCTTAACAGAAGTAACAACCTGCTCCAGATAGAATCAATTAATTTTAGCATTACAAAACTCAGTCTATTCTTCTATTAACAAATTAATGAAATTTTCAACTTGACTAATTTGCAGTTTTTACAGACCCACGACTTAAGAATTTTGTAAAGAACCTTGGTCATATCATGTCCAATAATCATATAGTATACAGCAAAGCTAGAGGCACCTGAATGCTCCCACATTCATGGTTTATGGCCAAAATCTTGTGAAGCAATAATGAAAATACAGGAAACATGCATTCATCTTGATGTCATATACTAGCAGATAATAGCTTGATTATATATAGTTTCCAATCTATGGAGATAAAATGGATACCAAAATTCTTGATCAAAACATGCTTTCATCTTAGTGTCATATACTAGCAGATACTAGCTTGAAATTATATCTCTGAAACCATTACATCTTGTAAGTTGACATGCTAAATTCATTGAACAGCCATAATGAAAATACAAGAAACATGCATTCATCTTGATGTCATATACTAGCAGATAATAGCTTGAAATTATATATAGTTTGCAATCTATGGAGATAAAATGGATACCAGAATTCCTGATCAAAACATGCTTTCATCTTAGCGTCATATACTAGCCGATACTAGCTTGAAATTATATCTCTGAAACCATTACATCTTGGAAGTTGACATGCTAAATTCATTGAACTAGCTCTCGAGTTATTTGCTCAACTATAAAGGTCAACGGTTGGGGATAGCTTCATATACAATTAATTAATGCATAGATCTGATGTGCCTGCTCACTTCGGCTCGTTATGTTTGGAACTTGAAGCTTGGCTGGCCACCTTTTTTAGGGGAACAAACCAATCTCCTATCTGGGCAGGATTTTAATTGAAACGCTGTTATATGAAACTCGCGACCTTGTGCAAGCTGCTCTAAATAGGGACTGAGTGTTGTTTAGCTGCAATCATTCAACTATTAAGGGTTGTTGAGGCGCAGTCATGGTTTCCCTCAGTGCTAGGGTAGGTTTGGTGTGCAGTACTCTGGTCTTGGGGGTATTTTTTATTCGAAAGACACCAACTGAGTATTGTGGGGATTTTTTCTTGGAGCTTTGGTTCCATGTTCGCCTCCGCACACTCTGTCGACGGATTGTTGTGGATCTCAGGCATTGACGTGCCGGTTCCTTTCTTCATTAACATGAGCGCCAGAAATGCTGAAGAGGGAATCAAAATTGCCTGTACTCGCTAGTCCCCTGTTTTATTGTTCATATGAATCTGCGATAGAATGATGTTTGGGTTTCTTCTTTTCAGCTGAGGGCACCGTGTTGTCAGCCATCAATCCCCTTGATCCGTGCTGTACCAACAGCCTATCTTTTAAATATGCTCTCTCTACTGGATTTTCTTAATTCCAAATAAGGATACCCATATTCCAAAAAAACATATTAACCGAAAGAAAAGTGATGCAAAATATGTACAATGCTGGAAGCGATGGAAGCTGCAGGAATGAGCGTGAATATACAGAAAGTCTAAATCTAATATATCAATTGAGAGAAAGATCGAACTAGAAGAAAAAGATGCACGGGTTGATTTTGAGTAATCTAAATTGCGTCCTAAGATTACGTCCTTGGACGTTATAAAACCTATAGCGCGGTGTCCAAATCGATCTCATGCATGGTTGACAGAGTTTTCTGTAAGGAGTCTATTGATCCAAAAACCAAACCCTATCCAATACAGGTTTGAAAAAGCGGATTGAGGGAAAATCTGTGAGTAGATGTAAAATTTCAACAAGCGCAAATCTGTGAAATGTTGGAAAATCTTCACACGACGAAACAACAGCCAAAATACTTGAGTCGGGGTTTTCCAAAACCCTATTCTACAATCTTTGCAATATGTTTTCTCAATAAAACCAGGATGCATTGTTGCAGAGGAATGAAACCGCCTTTAAGCGTGAACAAACAGGGCCTCCATGTTTATACAATGTGTACGCATGCGTTCTGTTATTTCCTTGAATCATCAAAAAAGGGTTTTGCATTCCTACCTCGCCGTTGCTAGTAAAACAGGAAAGCAAGTAATTTTCATCCATCCAGTATTGCAAATCGCCAACCCAGAGAGTCTTAATCTCATCGCCTGACTGTTGTTGACCATGGAATGGCTGTTGCTGCATCTGCATGGGCGCCTGCTGCTGCTGCATCGTCATCCATTGTTGTTGTTGCAGTTGTTGTGTAGGTTCCGCATTCGAACCCAGCGGAGGCGGAGGGGGCGGACCGGCCCCAGTTGTAGGCTGCATCATCATCTTCAATAAAATCCCTAAACCCCCACAACCCTGAGACCACTTGTTATCGAGAATTGGAATGCTCGGAACAGAAAGTATGGCGTTCTCGGGAGTAAATTAGTTTAGATTGGATTGGATTTGGCTGTGTTGGTCGTTCGTCTCAGAAAACCAGAGTAATGTAATTTGACAGGGGAAACGCCGTGTTCTCTCTTTAAGGTAGAATTTATAGGGAACCGAGAGCTAGGAGGGCCAAGACCGTCCGATGTGCCAGCGCGGACAACCTGGCTAAGCCTCCGCCGCTGATCTCTGGATAGTGATTTCACGGCTCCCACACGCACCTCTGCTAAACCCTAAAATAGCGCCCAACCAATCATAAGCGGAGTAATCTACTTATTGATATTTTTTATAAAATAAAATTGTAGGTTTAAGCCTCTGGGTTATTCTAGTTATATTTTTAATGTCATTGGGCATCTTGTTATTGTAGTTATATTTAGTTATTTATTATTTGAGTTGTCATTGGGCATGTGTGTTATTGTTGCAGGTATATTTAGTTATTTATTTTTTTATTAATATTTGAGTATTGGGTTAATCTTAGTTTTTGGTGGGGATGTTGTATGTACAGGTGGAACTATTTGCAAATCGACTCTAAATATCAAAATTTTATGATAATATAGTAAAAAGATGGAACTATTTGCAAATCGATTTATTCCAAATATCAAAATTTTAAGATAATTTAGGCTTATAAGGAATTATTTGTATTAACATTTTGTTAAAAGTTTGTATTAAATGGAAGTTTTTTAATTAATATGATAATGTCTTTTTTATTATGTAAATTTTGGTATTGTTAGTGGGTTAATTTGGGTTGTGAAGGTGTTTTATTGTAGCCATTTTATGGATAGTTGTATTTAGGTAAAGAAATTAGTTTAGAAGGTTAATTAGTATTAAAAGCTTATTTTCAATTTGAATCTTTTTATTTATTTCAATATTATTTTAGGTGTGGTTATGTGTAAAATTTTCAACTTATAAATTGTATAACTTAAATATTTATTTGCATGTTATTTGCTTCTAAAAAGGACAAAATACAAGATTGATCACAATAATATGATTTTGCACATGATATAGGCACTAAGAAGAGTGCCTAACAACATTTTTCGCGATCTCATTTAGGATTTTTCCTTCTTTCCTGTTACAATCTTAATTTGTTGCTTATCCATCCCTTGGTCATTCTAGTTGTGTACAAAGGACAAATCATGGAAATTGATTTAGTGGATTATTGTGATGATCCATATGAAGGGTGCTAAATTTGGACAGGTCAAAGTCACCATGCTCGCTCTCTACCATAGGGATTTTTAGTTTGTGCCTCCTCTCTCAAGTCAAAGAATGATGCCATGAGCAAGATGATGGGGATTCGATTGCTTTCGACTATGGACTCAAGTTTTGAGAAGTTGATCTTTGTTAGAACATCGGAAGGAGGAAACATATATCTAGGTTCCTAGTAATTGGCGGTGTGCCATCTCTCCCTCCTCTACATTGTGTTCCCCCCCGCTTTGTCTTGGCCTCACTTTCTATTCCAACATTGCATTTTAATTCTCTCACCTTAGAGGATTATGGCTTCTTGCCAAATTATTGTCGCCAATTGTCCCCACTTTCTAAACAGGACAGTTTTGTTGTCAGTGTTTTGTCTTAGATATGTTTTAGTGGATGTGAGTGCACTCCTTAATTGACTACTCCACCAGGGCCACTAGTCAAAGAACAATCTAGACAAAAGAGGAAATGGATTAAGAGCAAAGTTGATGAGCCTTGTATGGTATTCGGACTCAACAATATTCACTCTATGGAGGAGGCTGCAATCATTGGTCAATTCGCCAATAAGCGTATGTCAATGGAAGTACTAAAAGACATGGATAGAGGAAAAAAATCTACAATTTCCCCCCCAATGTATGTTGTTGGCCAAAGGATGGATGGGTTGGGTAATCACCCTAAGGACAGACACTCAAACAATCTTAAACAACATATGGCATCAAGGTTTCCATGTGATATTCCTTTAAAAAGGGTTAATTAACTTTGATACTAGGTCTGAAAAGCTAGCACTAATCGCAATTTGAGCCTGTCTTCAGGGTCTTCCAGTTATATTCTAGCTAGAGGACATCTTTAGGGAGATTATGAACAAACTAGGAGTTTATAACGAAGCAAACTTTTCATATTTGTTATTTGACTATATAGGCATGGTAAGTATTTTGGCTGGGCTTAATCTATCCAAGAGACTCTCAGATGTCATAACCATCTCAACAGAGAATCTAGCTCATAGGAAATCCTTAGATTACAAAGGCATCCCATTTAGGTGTGGGTGTTGACATGCTTATGGTCATTTTAGAATAGATTGTCCCTTAGCATAAAAGCGACATAAACAGATCCACAAGTTTTTAGCAGACAAGGATATTCATCCCTCCTAGTGAAATCTTGTCATGTGCCTTTTCATGGCACTATTATTCCAGTAGAAGCCATACCAGTTTTGTTTGTTCCGGGAAAGGTTTTGATGGTGATTACTATAATTTCAAATATTGGTCTTAATTCAGTTCAAAAGAGTGTTCCTATGGAGTGCCCAACTATTTCGAGGGTTTTGTTAGAGGGCCCTCCCTCTACATGTATAGAAGTTATGGTTCCCCCTCTTCTCCCCTTTCTGATTTATTATTTATTACTGGGTCATATGATTGCACATTAAACCCTATCACCCTTGGTGATTCTTTGAAGTAGTTATAAAGTCTCTCTTTTCCTCTATCCTTTCCTCTTTTCTCCTTTTGCCCCTTTAATCCTCTATAAGACTCATTTTCCTCCCCTTTCCATTCCCCCACCCTTTCTCAATGATGCTATGGGGTTTTTCCCCCACTATTTTGGTGGTTTCCACCTATTATCTTTGTTTGAAATCTAAATCCTCCCAATCCTTGAAGTCCACCTACAACCTTTATTTGAAACCTAATTTCCCAACCCTCGAAGTCTAATCCTATGGAGGATTTCTTTTTGGTCTGCATATTGGAGTGTGGGTTCAACTCAATTAGAAACCCAAAACGTAAGACCACATCTGATGGCAATGGATCGTATCTTGTTATTGCCCAAAGTCAAGCTAATGCAGAGATTCAGTCAGGTCATCAAACTCTTTATATGGGGTCCTTAGAGCATAAGCACCCTTTATGGTTTTTCTATGAAAATATTGTCTTTAAATTGTCGAGGTTTGGCCAACCTTGCAAAAAAGTTAGTCATAAAGCATCTAGTTGAGACACACTCTTTGTAGGAAAGTATGATGGTTGGAGAGAAAGTCATTAGTCTTTTAAAGGATTATTTTCCCAATTGGGACTTAATGTCATCTGATGCCATTGGAAAATTGGGAGGTTTGGTTTTAGGATGGAAAACAGATGCCTTAAATCTAATATCAGCTTGGTCAATCGAGTTTGGATTAGCTTTGGTCCTATATTCTAAGGATCTAGACATGACCATCCTAGCCTTAAATTTGCATGGGACCTATTTGGATAGGAAGTTATCATGAGATAAAACCTTTGAGAATCCTTTAACATGCTCCAATAAACTCATTGGTGGAGTACACCTAAAATTTACACTAGGGTCATATGAAGTTTGGGGCTCAAGAGCCCATCTAGACCCACTAGCAGATTTCTTATTAAACACATGGAGGAGGTGGGCCTAGTCAATATTCAACCCCCAAAACTTCAGCCTACTTGGAGAAATAATAGGGCAAAGGAAACTAGAATTGCAAAGTCTCTAAATTGCTTCCTTATCTCAAACTCTTTCCTAGAAACACATTTGAGATATCGTCAATGGAGGGAGATTTGGACCATTGTCTTATCATTCTAGAAATGGGCCCCTCTCTTCTAAAATCACCACATCCCTTCAAATTAAATCCCCGTTGGTTTAAGCACTCTTCCTTCAAGCAAATCATTGAAGAAGTTTGGAGGCCCCTCATCACATGAGAGATAGCATCTCTTGTTATCCAATTTCGGGAAAATTCAAAATGCTCAAAAGTGGCCATTATATCTTGCGCAAAAAAAAAAAAGAGAAAGGGATTCAAAATTACTTGAGGAAATGTGTAACGCCCCCCTCCCACATTTACCCACTTCTACAAGCTCTCCAGGGTGAACATGAGTTGAGTGTTACTATGACATGACCTAACCTCCAAGTTCCAGTTATGGAATTGGGGCCTTGTAACAGCCCCAGGTTAAAAGTTCATGTAATAAAGTTAATAAAGGCAAAATAAGACCAAGGTCATGGGACATGTATGTCCAGTTGAATTTTGGGCAAAACATCCTAGTGGGTTTTCATTTCAGTTTATTATGGCTAAGGAAATTGGCAAAGGCATTGAAAAGGCAAAGTGGCATTGATTAGTATTTTATTTATGAAATAAAGGAAATTAGGAGAAAAGGGAGGTGAAAGGTCGTAGGATTTCATGTGGAGGAAATTGAAGGAAAAATAGAGGAAATTAAAGAAAATAGAGGCCTCAATAATAAAATGGCTTCTAAGGACCAGTTCACAACCTTTTGTCAGTCCAATTTTGGAACTCTCTGTCATACTCTAGCACAATTAGAGCATTCCTTGATCACTCTAACATTAGAGAAAGAAAGGAAAAGTAAGGACAATAAAACAAAGGAAAGCAAGGAAGAGTTGGATAAAGTAGCTACGTTAGGATTAAATTGCAGGTGTTGAGTTGCATGTATGATTTCCTTGCTAGTTTTGGCATGCATGGTACATGCATGTCTGTATTTGGATCTCTTGTTGTCGTTGGCATGGGTTTTGCCAGGTGTGATAGTGGTTTTATCCTTGCCTTACCATTTTCGAATAGTCATGGTGTGATGGGGATTCTTTCATTTGTTTGAGCTTTGGATTGTCAGTTGGTTTTGGAACCGGGTGAGGTGGTATTAGGAAAATTCCCCTAGGGCCTAGGAATCGATTGACTGGCTTTGGTGGGATTGCAGTAAAGCCTAAGGATGGAGATGGGAAAATTCCTCAAGGTATTGGTGAATAAATCCAAAGGCATCCAAGCTTGTTTAGGTCCTAGTGCTCCCTTGATTGATTGTTGTAGCTGCAACAATCCCCCTGATCAGGTGCTCAAAATTCAAATTTGTCAGATCGGTGTGGAACCTGAATGACCGCGTAGTGCTTGTCATCTTGAATCCGACGCAACTCGTTTCGCGCGAAACAGACTCCGTATGCTCCAGAAACATGTTTTGTTCATTTTCCTAAATAGGGAAATTTATATATATATATATATATATGCACACAGCCAAGTCAGCAGTCTGTACTACTAACTTGGTGTTGATTGGGCATGCCTACGTGGCAGGGTGACTGTGCATGTGATTGTTTGACCTCTGGCAAATTGTGTGTTGACACGTGGCAGGTGCCTAGGTGGAGTTTTGGACGATTTTGATTGGTTAGTTGGTGGCAAACCACAAATTGCCACATGGCCCAACCAAGGGCCGCCACGTGGTAGCCTGAGGGCCACCAAAAATTGGGTTAAGGTCCAGGCAGCAACGGCGGGGGTCGAACCCGTGACCTCCAAACTCCAAGTCCAAGCCATTGCCAATACACCATCCGTGCAGTTCTTATTATATATGGATGTCCGCATATATTTAAAGTTAACGCGTTGCGCCATCTGGGAAAAGGGTCAGCCATCGGGGCCAACCCTTGGGTGCGCACCACCCAACAGGACCACAGACAGAGCAGAGTAGGGGCCTGGCCGACAGGGGCGAGTCGTTGGCCTTAGCCCCAGGCACGTGGCCCCCCATGTGGCCAAAACTTTTTGGGATTAAGGCCTTATAAGGCATTTAATCCATCCGACAATTTCACTCAGAATTAGGCAAAATCAGTGCTCGATTAACGAAATTGGAGGCGAATTTGTAGGATGGTGCTGGATTTTGGTGAAATTGAGGTGTGATTATCATAAAGACTTGGGGAAGCCATAACTTCTTAAGTTTTTTACCGAATCAGGAGCAGAAATAGGCTAGATAGGCATTTTTTAGCATTCTAAAGCCACTATAACAGGTTTCAGAGTTATTTGAGCATTGTAAACTGATGTATTCACGCTTTCGAGCATAATAGAGAGGGTCAAGCCATTACAAGTTGCACCAAGGAGACGTAGCCCAAGGGGGGTGAACTCCTTCATCATGTGTTGTTGTGATCCTGTTTTGGTGATGTTCATGTTTGTTATATGTTGTTGTTCAGTCATTTGTTTATGTTAATTTGTACATGAAATTTACATAAAAACACTCAAAAATTCATCTTAAAACTTGCAATTAACCTCATGAATCCTTAAGCACTTTTAACATATTTTGAAGAGGAATTTAACACAACAAAACTAATTTTCCCATTTAGATCAAGTTTGGTATCAGAACTCTTGGTTTTCTTTGTGCAAGGAGGATTTGACTGTTTACAAGTGAATGTGATGCTTACAAGGTTGAAGCTCAAGAGAGGAGAAAGGAAGCTGGTTGAAGGTCCTGAAGTTGGATCAATGAGAAGGAGAAATGAAGCTGGTTGAAGGTCTTGAAGTTGGGTTAATAAGAAGGAGTGCAAGATTGCCACAATCTCCACCACCAGTTCTACCTCAAATTGCAGTGGACGCTTCAGTAAGCATGTCACATGAAGGAGAGCCTGCAAATATGATAGAGGATGAGAAGGTTTTTAGAAAGGCTTTCTCTGACATGATAGAGATGGTGAAAGTCCTCTATGAAGAGAGGAATACAAGACTGCATGGTGAAAGCTCCAAGCCTCCAAAAGGAGAAGGTTCTTCGGGAGGAGGAGGTAATGGAAATGGAGGTAAACCTCCACCATCTCCACAATCATCTTCATCTTCAAATTCATAGTCATCTTCATCCTCTTCCACTAGTACAACCCTTACTCATACTCATTAACATACCTCAAAAGAATTGGTAAAACGCCCCTATTAAAACTTGATGTTAAATTTGAACTGTCCATGTATAATGGTGAAGTGAATGCAAAGAAGTTGATAATTGGGTTCATCAGTTGGAGGTCTAGTGCAGAATTCAAAACCTTCAAGATGATGACATAAATATTCAGCTAGCTTCCTTGAGGTTGGAGGGTGCAACATTAATATGGCGGGAAGCCAAGACACAATAAGAGATTAAAAAACATGGTAAGATCTCAATTTCTTGGTCTGATTTCATTGTTCCAATTAAAAGACAATTTTACCCTCTCACATATATGCAAAAAGCCATCATGAATTGCAGAACTTTAGATAACTTAAAGGTCAAAATGTGCAAGATTACACCCAAGAATTTAGAAGAAGGTCTCTAATGTTAGGTGTAGATTTGCAATCACAAGACACGTTGTTGAAGTAAATAGTGTGTTTACACAGTCACCTTAGGCATGTTATCCTTATGTTTAATCACAATAATCTAGACAAGGTCTGTGTGCAAGCCACTCATCTTGAGGCAAGAGGGAAAAATACTCTAGAAGAGGGTAGTAAAAAGTTATTTAAGGGTAAAGGAAAAGAAAAGGGTTTCAAAGGGAAAGGAAATAAAAATGAATCCATTAAGAAGGAAGGAGAGAAACTAACATGCAAGCATTGTTCCAAAGAGGGTCACGATGAAGCTCATTGTTAGAAGCTTCATCCTAAGATGAAACCAAAGAAATTCAACAACAAGGGAAAACAAAAGACAGATGCAACCAGTCAACAAGATTTGGGATCCGATTCGGATGATGAATTTAAAATCACAACCATGGGGATAAAAGGCAAGGACTCCATTGCTAGCACTAGTACTTCAAATGTGCACAATGAAACTCCAAGTGAAAAGAAGATGATAAAACTTTTCCACATAAGGGTAATCTGAAAACATAGCAAAATTGATACTCTTTTTGATAGTGGCTCTCAAGCCAATCTCATCTCTTAAAACATTGTCAAAAGTTTAAACTTGGAAACCATTCCACATCATAAGCCATATCCATTAGGATGGGTGTGTGACAATGCACAATCACAAGTAACTAGAAAGTGTAGACTGAAATTCGCCAATACTGCAAATTTCATAGATGAAGTGGAACTTGATGTTGTGCCATTAGACATATGTGGTATAGTGTTTGGCAACCCGTATCTCTATGATAGAAAAGCTATCTTCCACAGACATGAAAAAAAATACCATTTGTTCAAAGATGGAGTACAATACATTGTAAGAGCCCATAGCAAGAAACTAAATCTTTCACTTGTAAATGTGGGGCAGATGAAAATACTAGTGAATTCTAGCAAGAATTTTGTGCTCCTAATGATCAAACCCAAGAATGATATTGTTAATGAAGCTTTTCAAGGTTGTGACTCAAGATTGAAATGTGAATTGGTTGATGTTGTTAACCAATATGATGAGATGTTTCAGGAACCGAAAGGATTGTCTCCCAAGAGAGGAATCCAACATGAAATACAGTTGCAGCAAGATAGTCCTCTTCCTAACATTGGCATGTATAGGATGTTAGTGATGGAAAGTGCAGAAATTAAAAAACAAATTAAAGAGTTGTTGGATAAAGGGATCATCAAGCCAAGTTCTTCGCCATGTGGGTCACCTATTATTTTGGTGCCAAAGAAGGATGGAACATGGCGCATGTATGTGGAATTTCATGCATTGAACAAGATTACGGTAAAGAACCGTTATCTATTCCCTTGATCCAGATTTAAACAAGAATGCAACAAATTACAGATGTAACCATAAATACAAAGATGCAGTAGAAATAACACTTCATTTCATTAATATCAAATACTGAAATAATGCTTACAAACAAGCAGAATGGAACAGATGGTCAAACTGAGGTGGTGAACATGACAGTGATACATCTTCTTCATGGGTATTGCAACAATCATCCTAAGTTGTGGGATGAACATTTGCACGACATTCAACATGCTTACAATAGGGCTAAGCACTCTTCAATGCAAACATCGCCATTTGAAGCATGTTTGGGATACTTGCCTAAGTCTCCTTCGGATTTCATTTTTGAAAGAATGTTGATATTGATGGTCATAGTGGCATAGACAAAGCAAGAAGGTTCATTAAACAAATCCAATTGGCACACTAAAGAGTTCAATAACAACTGGAAAAGAGCCAAGGCAAGTACAAGTCAAGGCACGACAAACATTGGGTAGATCACAAGTTCCAAGTCGGTGATGAAGTTTGGCTTCACAGTAGAAAAAAGGCGCTGCAAGGAGAAGGTAAAAAGATGAAACCAAATTGATATGGTCCATTCAGAATTTTGGAAAAGATTGGTGAAAATGCTTTCAGGTTGGATTTTCCTTCATATATGCAAATTTATGTTGTTGTTAATGCTGAGAACTTAAGGTTGTATGAGCCTCCTTTGATTGAAGATCAAGGAGAAGATTTTCAAATTCCATCCATTGAAGATTTCTCTCCTGAATACCTTGATGAACTACACCAAGACACCATTCTTGACAGAAGAACCAGGTCTTCAAAACGAGAGAATGTAGATTACCTTCGTGTGGGGCTCAAAGGAACAAATCCTTCCAAATCCAAATGGATCGATATTAGAAAGGTGAGGGAACTATACCCTCTCTTGTTGAACAACTGAAAATGATCTTTTGGGGTCCAAAAGCTTCCAGTGGGGAGGAATGATCAGGTGCTCAAAAATTTGCTCAAAATTCAAAGTTGTTAGATCAATGTGGAACCTAAATGACCGCATATTGCTCGTCATCCTGAATCCACTGCAACTCGTTTCACGCGAAACAAACTCCGTATGCTCCTAGAAACATGTTCTGTTCGTTTTCCTAAACAAGCGAATTTAAAAAATAAAAATATGCAGGCAACCCAGTCAGTAGACTGTACTACTGAGGTGGCACTAACTGGGCATGCCTGTGTGGCAGGGGTCACTGTGCATGTGACTGTTTGACCTCCGATGAATTGTGTGTTGACACATGGCAAGTGCTAGGTGGAGTTTTGGATGATTTTGATTGGTTGGTTTGTGGCCAACCACAGGTTGCCACGTGGCCCACCCAGGGGCTGCCATGTGGTAGCCCGAGGGCCACCAAAAGTCGGGTTAAGGTCCGGGCAGCAGGGGGGTCGAACCCGCGACCTCCAAACTCAGATTCCAATCCATTACTAATACCCCATCAGTGTAGTTCTTATTATATATGGATGTCCGCATATATTTAAAGTTAAAGTGTTATGCAATTTGGGAAAAGGGCCAACCCTTGGGTGCGCGCCACCCAACAGGACTGTGGGCGGAGTGGAGTGGGGGCTTGACCGACGGGGGCGAGCCATTGGCCTTAGCCCCGGGCACATGGCCCCCCATGTGGCCCAAAATTTTCGAGATTAAGGTCTTATAGGGCATTTAATCTGTCCGACAATTTTGCCCGAAATTAGGCGAAATCGGTGCTCGGTTAGTGAAATTGGAGGTGAATTTGTAGGATGGTGCCATATTTTGGGGAAATTGAGGTGCGATTAGCATAAAGACTTGGGGAGGCCATCAATTCTTCAGTTTTTTACCAAATAAGGAGCAGAAAGAGGCTAGATAGTTATTTTGGGCATTCTGGAGCCACTGGAACAGGTTTAAGAGCTATTTGAGCATTGTAAACTTATGTATTCACACTTTTGAGCATAATAGAGAGGGTCAAGCCATTAGAAGCTGCACCAAGGAGGCGTAGCCCAGGCAAGGTGAACTCCTTCCTCATGTGTTGTTGTGATATTGTTTTGGTGATGTTCATGTCTGTTATATGTTATTGTTCAGTCATTTGTTTATGTTAATTTGTACATCAAATTTACATAAAAACACTCAAAAATTAATGTTAAAGCTTTCAATTAACCTCATGAATCCTTAAGCACTTTTAACATATTTTGAAGAGGAATTTAGCACAAAAAACTAATTCTCCCATTCAATTCACCCCCCTCCAAAAATTTTCCCATGCCTTGATATTGGAGCCTCCCTTCTGTCTACAAGGACCCATTTGTCACTATCGTTAAGTATTTTATCTAATGTTGAAGACTTATCTATGCATGCAGTGCTTGTGATGAGTTTTTTTTACCTTAATTAAACCTTTCCAAACATAAGCCATCTCCTATTGTGATCTTTCACTTATTGCCTGACTTCCCTCTTGGAACTGCGTTGTAACAACGCCTCCCCTCATATCTACCCACTTTCACTGGCTTACCTAGGGTAAACATGAGATGAGGGGCTACTATGACAAGACTTGACCTCCTAGGTGACCTTAAGGAAGTGGAATCGACGAAAACCCACAACACAGACCTTCTATACCTGCTACAAGACTCCCAGAAGCCTTCCCAGTCATCCCCATGACCATTCCTTGGGTCCCACTAAGTTTTAGTGCATCAAATCCCTAGATTCTCCCTTGATATGGACAAGGGTGCATCTCGAAAGCTCCAGAAGCTCCCGCATCAAGAGTAAGGGAGCCTACGGGGACTTTTTCCCCAGTTTTGTGCTTGCGACTTTGGGATTTATGCCACTTTTCAAGCCCATAATCTAGGTCACTGCCTAGAAACCCTTGTAGCCTTCAGAATCCATAATTACATGACAACAAGACTTGCAAGCCAAAAACTAGCTCTAGGACTAGGCCTAACCATCCCCAACCGAGACTAACATTTTGTCAAACACTTGGCATCAATGCAATCTACAGGACATGAATACAAGACAGAGCATAAATGTTTGATAACTCATATGAGACTTGACAAGAAGGTTCACCACCCTCTTCCTTTAATTGTTTTGACATCAATTAGGTCTTGCATCCATTATCCTTTTAGTTACAAGTAAATACATGAAATAACCATGACTATAATGAGTCATGTAATGATGCTTATAACCAACATTAAACCATGTAAACAACAACGAGATAATAGTCATTAAGGCCATTTAATAACAAGTACAAAAACATGAGAACTTAGCTTTTCTTAAACATAGGCAAGATCCAACCAGGTTCGACACTTCCACGTACCACCCGACCATAGACATGGCTGAACTAAATATTTCTTTCAGCCAGTCACCCTCGTGCCATATTCCAAGCATGAATGTGGGATCTCATGGATAAACCAATCCAAAAACAACCAAGGGAATCCAGAGGTTAAACCACCTCCACCCTCACCAAACCATGATCTCACCAAAACCAACACCGATATCACAAAACCAAACCGAGCTTGGAATGCCTCCGGGTTCCATCACTATCCTTGAGGAATTTTTTGTCTCCTTGTTGTTATGCAGGATTTATGGATGCAAATAGAAATATCTCCCCTAGGTTTGGTGGCTTACCTAGAACAACAAAATGACAAAGGACCCAATGTTTTCCTTAAAGTAAGTAGATGAGGGGAAGAAACCTACTTGGAATCTATCGTATGTTTCGCCCCTTCTTTGGCTTGCATGCTCCAATCCTAGCTCCAACTGCCAAAATTAGAACTTGCACAACAAGACAACACAAACCAAGAAACTACGAGATCTATGTAGAATCATCTATCTACTTCTTTCAACAGATCAACATGGTATTGTAATACATTAAATAACGATATCACATAAGAAAACAAAGAACTCTTTGTATTGATATAAATGGAGTGAGTTACAACCATAAATAGGTGTTGATGTTGTAGAAGAGCTTCTCCAAGTTGTTGACTTGTCTTCCTTTGTCACAAAGTGTACCTCTAATCACCCCAAATGCATGAAAGGATAACTCTCACAACAACAACATAAGGGTATAATCACTCTCTAAAAGCCAACCCCTTGCATATGGAAGGTTGTAAATATATAGAGGAGCAAGGTAAGTTCGAAGGTCTTATCCTTTTACCAATATTGGGATTGAGATCCACTCTTGATGGGAGGATGAGATCTAAGGATAAAGGATGGAAACTCCAAGGTAATATAGGATAAGATTTTAAAGTTTTATCTGAGGTAAATGGTTACAACAAATCTCGGAAGCTTGTGGAATGGAGGCTTCGAGATTCTCTCTCTTTTCCCCAAATTGCTAAAACCAACGTAGGTGCAAGGAGAGCAACCTGTAGGTGATTAGCGTAGGCCACAGTGGAGCAAATTGTAGGTGAATGTTGTCCAGCAAGAGCCCAAGGTGCATTGGTCCTAAAACTGGCTCAAATGATACAGTTCAGGGCAAAAACTGTGGGGAATGAGAGAGTCATGCATAGGGCTTTGTGCAGTGAGGATGTAAAGGGGGAATAGGATGTGAATGATCCCATTAGGAGGTTCATTGATCAGATCAGACAAAATAGCTTATAACATAGTGCCCCCTAAAGCACAAAGTCAGGATTAAGAACAACTGACGAGCTTCATCTTTTGTTACAATACATTTACATTGTGACATCTTTTTTATGAGGGAGGCATACACATAGTCAACACGTAAGCTAACATTACATGTATAATGATCAAAAGACATGTCTAATGATGGTTGATGCTAGACCCATGACTATATGACTGTTAGTATGATCATAGCCATCATACATAGTGATCTTTCTATAATCCTGAAATCGCAGCCCGGATGGCGAAAACTAGATTTGGGGTCTTATATCTTGTTCACGCAACAAACTAATGTACGAGTCTAACCATGTGAATCAATGAGATGAGGTCGAACATGGTAAACACCATCTGATTACTGGCCATTGATGTAAGTCATTAACGAACATGAAATAAACCATTGATGGTGTTAATGGCTCTCAAGGTACTCAAGTACAATCTGTATGCTGTGAATAAATGAGTTGATGTCGAACATCACACAAAAACTTTTAGTTAGAGGCCAATGATGCAAACTTGTCACTCACAGTGAGGACATTTGCCATTGATGTATGCAATCACCAAGGTACTGATGGGCGTTTCTAAGTAAACTTCCTGGATAATGTGTTGATGTCAACAAGAAGTGACCTATCATAGGAGGGCCTTGATGTATCCCCCATCAACGACATGAAACAGGTATGATGATTGAGATAGAATGATCAAAATGATGTTGATATGGAACTGGATCAGGAAAGGCAAACATGGAATGGAGGCTTAAGAGTATTGTAACGGATATCAACTGAATGAATTCTCTTGAACATAGCGGCGACACTGAAATGGAGTTGGCAGCATTGACCCAAAACCAAAATGGAGGTATTGTAAAGTTATGATGAACTGAAAGACAAGCAGATTACCCAACCCAACAGCCATGGAGATGAAGTGGAAGAGTGTCGTGTTCAAGAGTGACTTGTTGCCATTAACAAATGGAGTACCCTGTTTTCCCAATTTCCCCAACCATACCAATCAATACCTCTTTATTTTTTAACAAGCATGAGGAGGATAACATATGCTTGATCTGTAAGTCCATCCTTCGGATGAATCCCTCTAAGTATATTTAATGAACCCTGAGAAGGAGTGGTTCTTTCTTGTCATGTTCGACAATTCCATCGTTGTTTGATGTTTTAACAAGTCTAGCGAAGGTAAACCTCAACATCTTTTTCATGTTTAGAGAGTTCGAAAAAGAGGCGAAAAAGAAAACTCCAAATGTCCCTTTCCTTAGGTAGTCACTTAGGTTTGAAAAGGTAGAAAACAATACCGAAGAGAACCTATTAGCCATGTTTGACTAAGGTATTCCTTTTTCGTAGTTAGTCTATCTCAGTCTAAAAAGGGCTTAAACTTATACTAAGTAGATGTCTTTTCATTTACTTTTACGAGTTCAAAAATACAAGTGCTCAACAATCTTTTCATGTTTTGGGAGTCTGAAAAGAGTTGAAAGAGGACTCCAAGGGGTTCCTTTTTCATAGGTAAAGAGCTCGAAAAAGAGATAAAAGTATACTCTTCGGTCAAAATCATTTGTGTAAAGCACAAAAAAATTCGTTAACAACTATCGACCTACTCAGAACAACACAGAAAGGATTAAACATACCTGTTTCATTATAGAAATGAATCATAACTAGGTCAAAACATTAAATATGAATAAAATAATGAATAATATGACCATATATACTCAAAATGATTGTTCATATTTATCATTTCACATTTACCTCTAACAGTGAGAGTTTTTAGTACTTTTGCCCTCGATCTTCTGCAACTGATTACAGGCAATCCAGTGGACAATTTTGAGTATTGTCGCTTCTGGGTAGGATCTAAAACCTTTCTCTTTCTTTCAATGGTTCCATTATGTGATTTCAAGCAAAGTTTTTGAGTTTTTGAGGGCCCTAGGGTTCCAAAATTTCGCCCTAGGACCAACGCGATCCCAGAGGGTTGAAAAGTGCAATGCACCTAGGCAGTCATGCACTGCAGGCAGAGGTGCAAAGTTCTGGTCTGCTCTTTTGGGGTGTGTTGGATGAAAATATAAAGTTGGTTTATCAATTTTCCCTCAAATTTTGACATTTTTTTTGCATGAAAAGGATCCTAATGATCTCTTGTTGATGTTTCAAGGGTTCATTAGCACAAAATGGCTTTCATATGGAAAGAAAGAGAACATGAGGAACATGATTTAAATGCAACAAATGATCCTACTACCATCCAGGCACTAAAGAACTATGGATTACTAAAATTCTTTTGGCTTCCTGGTATGAGGTAAAATATGGAGTTATTGAAATACCTTGTTCATTCATGGGATGTTCAGGCACAAGCGTTCAGGTTTGGGGAACGTCTACTCAAGATAAAGGTAGAGGATATCTACTTTTTGACGCGACTATCCATGAGGGGTGCCTCCATATCTCTCCTAGGTAGGAGAAGTGGTGGGGAGACAATGAAAGATTATATCACTACATATTGTAGACCTCGAGCCCAACCAACAAAGGATGGAAAGATCAGTATAAAATATGTGACTTGTTACCTTTGAAAACGATCTTATTCATTATCGCCAGATTGGCAGGTAGCTCCACATTGCATGTGGAAATCAGATCATATATACAAGATGGATTGGAGTGTCTGGAGCCAAGACTCTTCAACTGGAGTGAGGGAGTTCTAGTCAACGTGAAAGAACAAATGATTAAGGCAAAAGAGGGAATACTAAAGAACTTTGGATATGGTGCAATATTAGTTTCCTTTGCATTACAACGGGTTTCATTATTTCAGCCTCAACATGTCATACTCAATCGTATCGATCCAAGGGTGCCAAGGATGAGGAGGTGGATAGATCACATGTCCCGACATGCAGGGTTGTCGACGATCAGCTACTCACCAACCTTCTTCGGATGGTTGTACAAAAAGTTTATCATGATTAAATATTATCCTTATGCAACCATGGATTTCCACAATGACTTTGAGCTCATGCTTCTTGAGGGTGAGGAAGGGGGTGCTGCAGGTAAGAAATTTTGACCTTTTAAGTTTTGAAAGTTTTATAAAAAAAAGTTGTGTTTTTTTATGTTTCTGAAACTAAAATATTGATGTTTCATGCAGATGTGAGACCGGTTCGACCTATTGGTGCTTCATATCTCCGTCGTTCAGAGGAACTACAACAGGAGGAGGCAGTAGAACCAACATAGATCGTTGCGGTAGGACGAGATATGTTATGAGACCCAGATGTAGCAGAGGTCCTATCAGAGGTAGAGCGCCACATGGAAGGGTTGACGCATGGAATTGATGATACCGTGATCAACCAACTTCCACTGTGACTTCAACGATACACCATAGGAGTGCCTAGTCATATCAGTCGACCACTGCGCAAGATGGCTCGTGCAATTTCATTATAACATGAGTGCCTTTGATTATGTCTACTTAGATCCTTGCATGTAGTTATATAGATATACACAATGTTTTTGGATTTCTATTGTGTTTTCAATATGATATAATGTGAATTGAAAATTAATTACATTTTTTGCAAATGTCTATCTCAAATATGATTAGCTAGGGCATATGTCAATGTATTTATATTTCTAGAAATGTGTTTGTATTGTATGAAATCAAAATGTCCTTCTAGAAGGTATACTCTTAAAACCATGCGTAATATGGTGGGATTTCTAACTAAATAGACACCCACAAGTTATAGTACTATGAGTTGTGAGTCAAGTTTGACAACTAAATGATGGATACCATGTGTAATAGCATCAGACAATAGCTCGAACACTGCATTGTACTCAACAATGCTGTTGGTGGAGAGACCAATACAAATCCCTTGCAAACTCACTAACTCTCCATTTGGAGCAAATATAACCCATGTTGTGGAAGATAGGTCTCAAGTACTACGAATGGCACCATCAGCATAACCAATGAAAGTTTTAAAAGATACTAACATCTGCAAACCAATGTAAAAGGAATCAACAAAAATCATGTAAATCTCTGCCAACACACTCAACACACCTATAGACAATGCGTACACAATAAAAACTACACTTAAGATCAAGCATAGTATTTTTTGACTTACAACCCATTTCTAGGTTGCGCTAAAGGAACTTCATCAGGATCTACTAACTCGTAGGCCCTTTTTACAAGGACTCTCTTGACAGTGTATGGACCTAACCACATTGGTTGAAACTTTTTTGAACCTAACTTATTAGACTCCTAGTCATATAACAAGACAAGGTCTCCTTCCGAGAAGACATGAGGCTTGACATTGTTGTCATACTGCGCCTTGATGTGTCTTTTATGAGCTTCATTAGCTATAGCAAAATCGCATCAGGTTTCATCTAAATGAGTCAGATGTAAAAGACGCTCCTCCTCTATGGAAGTGGCAGGGAATTTCGATAACTAGTTTCAATGATGGAATTTCACATTCAAATGGGAGAATAGCTTCCAGACCATACACCAACTGAAAGGGTGTGAATCTGGTAGCCGTCTTGGCTGAGGTTTAGTATGCCCACAAAGTAGCATAAATGAGAAAATTCCAATACGATTTGTGGACCCCTTCCATGCGTTGAGGAATCGTCTTAATAACTTTGTTGATGGCCTCAACTTGTCCATTAGCCTAAGGATAGTAGGGAGTGGAACTTTCATGGGAAATTCCCAGATTAGAAGCTAGTTCAGTCATCATATGATTCTATAAATGTTTTATGTGATCCATAACTATTGCTTGTGGAACACCAAACCATGCGATGATGTGGTTGAAAAAGAAGTATGCAATCATTTCACCAGTGTTGTTAAATGTAGACATCACCTCGACCCACTTAGTAAAGTAGTCAACAACAACAATAATATAACCATTCCCCGGCTGAGTGAGGGTTACATGTCATAAAGTTGATACCCAATTTCAAAAAAGGACAAATAATGATAACGGGATGCATACAAGGCTCGATAAAATTAGGTAAATATACATCATTGGCATTATCCTTAATGGAATCGGGTAAGGAGAAATGATAGTGACGTTCATCCCATGGCGCATCATCCGACATCATGATTTCCATGATGCTTTAGTTGGTAGGGAATACACGCGAGAAATGATCGAAAGATGTACCATAGTCCAGTGATCTGTCTACCTAATTAAGCGAATCAAAAGAAGAAATCTCACAAGCCGAATAAATGGCTTCGCAATCTAGCTCAATGGGGCTTAGCAGCATTCATTCACCAAATCTTGGGATGTCAGTTTTGTCTGGTACAATCCATGGATCGGTCAAGATAGCAGGAGACGATATCATGTTGATATAGGCTACCGAAGTGAGCTGTCGTGAAGGAGAGGAACAGGGAGTAAAAAGGTCCCCATAAGTGAAGAATCCTTCAACAAACAAACTCTGACATGTTGATATGACTGTAGGGCTTCCCCCATAAGAGGGACACTTCCAGTAACATGTGAATTAGAGGCGAAAAAGGTGAGTTTGTCTATGGCTACAATCCCACCTTTATGAGAGAAGGTGATCATACAAAAGTAAGTCAAAACGACAATATCCATGGCATAAAACCACGTATATCTTAATAGAAGATTGTAATCGAGAGGTCTGTCAATAACTGAGAATTCTATGGACACAGTTTTGCCCCCTTCAACTTGAAGGGAGTTTAAAATCCCACAAGGTTTATATTTTCTCATGTTAAAGGCTTTCGATGTAGTAGGTGACTGACTCAGTTGAGGAGAACCCATCGCCTTCCAGAAAGACATGGACATAATGCAAGTCAAGGCTTCCTCATCCTTGATAGAACGATGAATATTCTTACCACAGATGACGACTTGGATTATAAAAGATAATTGGGTTGGAAAACGAGGGGTATAGTTTTCACGAGAGAAAACAACAAGGTTGGAATCTGATGGATCCACACAACCGATAGCTTAAAGTAAAGCCCTCTTTTGGGCAGGGAAGTTCTGCAACACCTCAAGAGTTGACATTTATGATGGAGACTAAGCTAAGTCTTCAACTACGTTATAATTCTAAGTGGCTTTTACATGAGGGTTGAAAGTTGACTTATGAATAACGCCCTTTGGAGGTTTAATAGTCAATTCGGTAGGAATCGATGACAAAGTGGGATCTAATGAGGATGGTGTCGAACTGGTAGGTTGATCAGTGGTCTGACCATTTGGTAGATTTGTATTACCATAATCCTTATTCTGAGTAGCTACCAAAAGATCAGATCTCGACTTTGAAGAGGAAAGCATCAAAACCGTGTTAGAAGAAGATGGGTCTCGAGCAACCATTTGAGTCTCTTGATTAGGAAATGGGTCGATCAACATTGCAGGAGAAGTGAAGGACTTAAGAAATTGATTCACTTAAGCGTAGTGAGGAAAATCATGTGTAAAGTGCTCCTCATTGCAAGTCAAGCAAGGATATTGAGGCTTCTGTTTCTCATCAGAAGACTAATTTGTTTGTTTATCATGTGGAGAGGGATCTTTCTTTTTCTTACCTTTTCCTTTCTTCTTACTTCTAGTTTGTTGCTGGGACTTGCCTTTATCAAATGAAACGACATTTATCTTAGAAGTAGAAGCCACAGGAGGGTGGGATTGAGGGTTTTGAGCAGATGCAGGTGGAGAAATACCAGAAGGTTTACTCATGTCTACATGCTGGTAGAACCAATAATGCCATCAACATCATGAGATTCTTTACCAAGCATAAGTGGAGGAACAATATTCGAAGGTCTCAGAGCATTTGGTATCTTATCACAGAGCATGTCGGATTGGGTATAAACCAAATCCAAATATTGTGAATGAGCAATTACTTGCTCTTCAGTCATGAATCCACCTTTGGCCACATCTTCTGTTATAGGTGCCAATAGATATTTGGTGAACCATTCTGTGAGCAATTGATCTGGAACATAAGTTTTGACCAATCGGCAAAGATGCCTCCACTCATGAATGTGATCCGAAATGTCAATCGAATTAGATTGTTTGAAGTTGGTTAACAATTTTGTTCTAGTTTTGTATCTGATAGGCAACTGGAAATGCATGAGTAAGGTTCTGTCTAAGGTATTGAAATCGTGGAATGAAGCTCCGAGTAACTCAATATACCATTTAACAGCAGTTCATGTAAGAGTTCTTTAGAAAAGATGAAGTCGAATAGAATCATCATTAAGGGAGTTTGATGAACACCATAGATGATGTCATGACATGCGTTGACGAGTCTTCTCATTGATTCCCATTGAATTTAGTGATGTTGAAAGGCAATTTAGTACGAATAATCAGCCACCAAGGCAAATAAGTGATGGGGTCATTGGCGAGCCGAGTCAAAGCTGGAAACCCGAGAGTGGCCATAAAAGGCAATTGCCAATTAAAGTTTTGCAAAGGATGACTTGGATATGAAGGAATAGCCTGGCGAACAGATACTTGCATTCCTGAATAAGGAGGGTTCTAGTAATAAGGAACTTGGTTACCAGAATAAGGAGGATTCTGATAGCGAGAATACAAGTGACCTTGTTGACCAGCCCTAGGATAACCGTGAATTTACTAGCCTTGAAAAGGCAGCTGAAGGATACCCTGATAAGGTTTATATTGTCTCCCGATGGGGATTTGCATTATTCCATGAAAAAGAGGGTTTGATTGATGTTGTACCATACCATACTGATCCAGGTGGATATTGGTGGCCACCCACCTATTCCACCTAGACCTCTAGTTAGTTTCATTTGTTTCCTTGTTTATTTCAACATTTACTATTTTTAGTAGTTTTTCGGGTCCCGAACTTTCGGAGCAGTTTTGACCCCCTAAACGAAATTTTTTTAGGTCCATTATAGGCCCATAGCCATAAGTAGGGGTGTATGGAAAAACCTATAGTACTCGGAGAGACCTTTCCAACAAGGTATCATACGCGCCAAACAAAGATAATATGACCAAGTTATGACCCCGTGAATTTGGTTGCCCAACTAACCCCAATGGTAGCCACAAACTCTTGGTGTTACATCTCCTGAGGTTAGGGTTTTGGTTGTTTAGGGTTTTCTCATGTTTTCAATAATAAATAGTCCCTTGAACCTCATTGTAACATAGTCAAGAGGCATGTATCCACCAAATCTCTTCTAAGAGATAAGCTACCATCGCCGAAGCTAAACTTGTTTCCATTCTGTTTATAAGCATATTTCAGTATTTGATGTTAATGAAATGAAGTGTTATTTATGTTGCATCTCTGTATTTATGGTTATATTTGTAATTTTTTGCGTTCTTGTTTAAATTCAGATGACGTAAATAGTCTGTCCTACTGGAATTTGAGGAATACCTTGTGTAAGTGATTGAGATTGTAAATGAACTTGTAAAGGTTGAGTAAGTGGAACCTAAGAGGTACCAAATACTGAAGGAACGGGTTGAGATGTGATCATAGCCTGTACAAGTTGAGTTGCATGAATTTGATCTTGTTGAGGTATAGATTGAGGAATAGGAACTTGAGATGATGGCACAAATTGGGAAACAAACAATGAACCTGACATCGAACCAGGTTAAACAGGCAAAGTAGGTTTCCAAACACTAGCATCCATCCCAATCTGAGGTATACCAACAATAGGTTGTCCCCTTGCCAAAGGAGGAGGGGACGATGGAAGCAACTGCCCCCCTTGCATAGGATACCCAACATAAGGATAGGTAGGTTATTAAAGAGGACCTTTCCCACTAACATAGGGCACACCCTGTTGTTCAACTGTCAGTGTAGGAGGAGGAGAAGGAGCAGGTTGAGCAACACTCATAAGAGCATCACCACATGGAATTCTTGAAGTGGATGACGTGGGGGGTGTCCATAAACTAAAAGATGCACCGGAGAAGGTATTAGATAAGGACTGATAACCTGGTGGGACGAACGGGCCACCATACAAATGTGCCTCTAGTGATGTCGAAAACATAGTGGTAGATGCAAGCTGGGGAGCCATACCGATTCCATTCATGGTCAATAGTCCCAATGTGGATTGTCACATGATTTTCACAGGTAAGTCAAAAGAACTAGGTAAAGGAGTTTGTTTAGGAGGTGGAGGAGGAAGAAGAGGATGGGTTGGATAAAGGAAAAGTCCCTCCAAATGAGTAGAAGGATGAGGCTCTAATACCTGAAGTAACAAGCAGAGATGACTGAGGCTCCTTAGGTTAAATGACCTTAGGAAATAAAGTTTCCAACTCAGGAAGGTCAGATTGTATAACCTTAGGGAACAAATTTTCAGGTAATTTAGTATCAGTTGCGTTAGTTTCATCGACAAGAGTAGATGTAACCTCAGGTTCGGTACTCAAGGGGACATATGATTCTGGTTGATCAGATTCAGGGGGAGGACCAAAAGTAGTTCCCGAGTTTATCGATTCATTAGTTTTCTTTCTTTTATGCTTCTGACGATGGCCAAGAGTAGCCTATGGTGAAAGAGGAGGCTTATTTTGCATTCTACTTGAACGACAAAGTGGGGGATCTAGTTGTTTCACATAGGATAGTAAATTTTATTAACACAAAAAGCAATAAATAAAAAAGAGGGTAATCTAGGCATAATGGATTACCAAGCAACCGTGAACTACAATCTACATCTTGGTGAACAAAGGACTTAACGTACGACAATCAGTCTCCTCGAATGTTGTGTTTGGTGTATAAAGATTTACAAGGTGGTAGACTTGGTTACCTATGGATGGATAGCAACCTGTTGGACTCCAAAAATATATGTGACAGTACATGGGAGTGTAGTTTGTAGTAGTGCTTTCTAATGTGTAACCGTTTGATGAGAGTGTTCCCATATACTTTACGTGCGTGGAGTGCCACCAATATACCCAAAGGTACATGGAGTATGATCCTATACACTCACATACATAGAACGGGATTTCACCCCTAGGATGCAACACTGGCAAACAATGACAACTCCTACGTTTAATGACATTAGAACATGTCTCTAGACTATACCTCTATGTGTTTGTGTTAATGTTATAATTGCTCCTTAGTTTGATTTAGTAAATTTTAAGTTGATCTTGATTTAAGTTTCAATTTTATGGCTCACCACGAATTCACTTGAATTCCCTAAAACGCAAATCTAACATGAGGAAATGGAATATTTCTCTTCAATGAAAATATAGCTAAGGAAGGGAAGAGACAAGCAATATGCAACAAAGAAAATGGAGCAAACAAGATGGTCAATGCAATTCCCCTTTCATGCAATTGTTTCCTAAATCAATAAAGATACAAAAACCCTAAATGCCAATGCAATATTTTTTCTTTTCATGACACTTAATTTTCGAAAATGAGGAAAACTAAGATGTAAAGTCTAATGATTGATTCAAATGCACTTTCCAGAATGAGGACTAGAACAACAATTCATCCAAGAGATTAATGATCAAAGGAACAAGTTTGCAAGTGACCTAATGATGAGAATAAAGAAAAATCGAGAAAAAATCTTACCAAAGGAAATCAAACACAAATTCAAACCAAATGGAGGCTTTAGAGAGACCACAAGACACTCAAGACTCAGGGAAGGTCAGCTGGAAGTAGGCTGATCAAATCAATATTGAGCAAACAAGGCAAAATTTGTGCAAAAACAGGGATCAACGCAAGTGCAGAAGAGGCACCAGTGCTCTGCAATGCATGCACAAACAGGGCCCAGGTGGGGTGCGACATAGGCACAGAGAAGGCCCAGGTGGGAAGTAAGCTCTATCAGCAGACCAGAGGGTGCATTAGTCCTGGGAAAGAGGACTATGACACAAAAATTTCAAACAAGACTCGATGCAATCACTTCCTAGGTCTATTCTTGGTTGGTTAAAGTATAAAAGGTCTATGAAAGAGGTAAATCAAACACAATGGACAAAGAAACCACCAAGGGAATACATAGTTCCCTAGTATGGTTTCCAATTTTTTATGCGGTATTTATGACTGCGGACAGAGATATCTCCCCTAGGTTTGGTGGCTAACCTAGAACAACAAAATGACAAAGGACCCAATGTTTCCTTAAAGTAAGTAGATGAGGGGAAGAAACCTACTTGCAATCTGTCATATGTTTTGTCCCTTCTTTGGCTTGCTTGCTCCAATCCTAGCTCCAGTTGCCAAAATTAGAACTTGCACAACCAGACAACACAAGTCAAGAAAGTACGAGATCTATGTAGCATCATCTATCTACTTCATTCAACAAATCAACATGGTATTGAAATACATGAAATAACGACATCACATATAGGAAAACAAAGAACTCTTTTATTGATATAAATGGAGTGAGTTACAACCATAAATAGGTGTTGATCTTGTAGAAGTGCTCCTCCAAGTTGTTGACTTGTCCTTCTTTTGTCACAAAGTGTACCTCCAATCACCCTAAATGCATGAAAGGATAACTCCACAACAACAACATAAGGGCAAAATCACTCTCCAAAAGCCAACCCCTTGCATATGGAAGGCTGTAAATATATAGAGGAGTGAGGTAAGTTGGGAGTTCTTATCCTTTTACCAATATTGGGATTGAGATCCACTCTGGATGGGAGGATGAGATCTAAGGATAAGGTATGGAAAATCAAAGGTAAGATAGGATAGGGTTCGAAAGTTTTATCTGAGGTAAATTGTTACGATGGATCCTGGAAGCTTATGGAAATGGAGGCTTCAGGATTCTCTCTCTTTTTCCCGAATTTCTAGAAACAACGCAGGTGCAAGGAGAGCAACTTGTAGGTGATCAATGTAGGTGCAAGGAGAGCAATCTATAGGTGATCAATGCAGGTGCAAGGACAACAACCTATAGGTGAACATTGTATAGCAAGAGGCCAGGGTGCATTGGTCCTAAAACTAGCTGAGATGATGCAATTCAGGGCAAAAATTGTGGGGATGAGAGAGTCATGCATAGGGCTTTGTGCAATGATGATGTAAAGGGGGAATATGATGTGAAAGATCCCATTAGGAGGTTGATTGATCAGATGAGACAAAATAGCGTATAACACTTGTCTCTCAGGATTTACGACAATCCGCACCGGATCAGTAGGCCCTAAACTGAGACTCCACCCTCAGGCTTTACCGCGTATCCCACCAAAATCAGTCAAGGGATTCCTAGGCCTTTGGGAATTTTCCTGAGACCACCTCTGCCCCGGATTTTGAAACCATCCAGCAATTCCAAAGCTCAAAACCAAGAAAATAATCCCATCACACCATGGCTATCCAGAAAAAGGCAAGGCAAGGCTAAAAACCATTGTCATAGCCCGACAAGACCATGCCACCGATAGCGAGAGAACCAAATACCAATATGCAAAGCGATGCATGTCAAAACCAACTAGGAAATCAAACCTGAAATATGTTACCTACAAGTATTCCTGTTAAAACCAACTAGGAAATCACATCTGAAATGAGAGAGCTCCAAAACTGAATTGACAAAAGGCTACAAATTGATCCTCATAAGCCTTTTTATCAATGAGGCCTCTATTTTATTCATTTTCCATTATTTTCATTCAATTTCCTCCTCACATGCAACCTGTGACCTTTCACCTTTCTTTTCTCCTATTTTCCTTTATTTTCCTAAATAAATGTGCCAAAATACCTTTTTGCCTTTTTAATGCCTTAGCCATTTCCTTTTCCAATTTCCCTTAGCCATAAACACATCCAGTGATGTCCTCTAGGATATATTTTCCCAATGTTCAGCTTGGAATAAGTGTCCCTTAACTGTGGTCTTATTTTGCCTTTATTAACTCTTATTACATGAACGTTTAACCAGGGGATGTTATAGAGTCCTCCCCCTTGGGGAACATCGTCCTCAGTGCTAAACCACACCAAGACCTCAGAAAAACCATTGAAAAGAAAACATACTACCCATGGAGATTTATAACTTAGCTCATTACAGTATTTACAATGGATGACTTGCTCAAAAGCAAAACATTATGACAACATGATAAGGTAACAACCATACTGCTTATTGGAGCTTTATAACTTAGCTCATGGATGTATCTACATCCATATACATATGTACATATACCAAAACAACAACAAATCATATGCCAAACATATACCAAACATCATACCAAAACTGCTTTGCCTCCACTGGCAAACAAAAAAGGATACATGGCCCGCATCTGATCTGCCATCTCCCATGTAGCTTCTTCAGGCCAAAAGTGCTTCCATTGCACTTTAAATTTCTCTATGGTTTTGTTCCTAAGCATGATTTTCTTTTGCTTCAATATGCACTGAGGCTTCGATTAGAATTCTCCTTCTTGCTCCACCTGCAATGCAAACCAATCAATAAGATGATCGACATCCTTTATATACCTCTTAAGCAATGAAACATGGAAAACATCATGGACTTTCACTATTGGACGCAGTGCAAGTCGATAGGCCACTGGACCAATCCTCTCAAGGATCTCAAAAGGCTCATAATATTGTGGTGCCAACTTGGCACATGATCTAATCCTCAAAGATCTCTTCTTAGGATTGATGCACAAATACACATGCTCCCCAACTCAAAACTCCTTGAATGCCTTGTGTTGGTCCGCATTAGTCTTCTATCTATCTTGTGTTGCCTTTAGATTCTTCTTTATAACCTGCATTTCGTGTTCCATGTCTGCCAACATATCTGGTCCAATAAGTACATTGTTCACTGGATCACTCTAGCTGATGGGAGCATTACAACTCAACCCATATAGTGCCTCGAAAGGTTTCATCCTTAATGACTCCTTATAACCATTGTTGTATCCAAACTAAACCAATGGAAGACACTCCTCCCATCTTCTCTGCTGGTGCATCACGTACATCCTCAGCATATCCTCCAAGATCTTGTTTACCCTCACTGTTTGTCCATATGTTTGCAGATGATAGGTTGTACTGAAGGCCAGATCTGTACCCAAACCTGCAAATAATTCCTTCCAAAATTTGGAAGTGAACTTCGCATCCCTGTCTGACACAATATTCTTCAGAACACCATGTAATCTCATGGTCTCCCTGATGAACACCTGTGCCACCTCACTAGATGAATATGTAGTCTTCACTGGAATGAAGTGAGCTACCTTGTTCAACTTGTTGACAATGACCATAATAGAATCATGTTGTCTCACTGTCCTCGAAAGACCTATAATGAAATCCATGTAAATGACCTCCCATTTCCATTTTGGAATCAGAATAGGTTATAGTAGACCACCTAGGTGCTTACATTTTGCCTTTACCTGATGACAATCTAAACATCTAGCCACAAACTATGTCACTTCCTTCTTCAGATTTAGCTAATAGCATAACTTCTTCACCGTCGTCAACGTCTTCTAATATCTTAGATGACCTGAGTATGGCTTGACGTGAAACTCCCTGAAGATAAGCTTCTTAAGCTCATTGCAATCTGGCACATAAATCCTATCCCTTAATCTTACCAAACTATCTGCTGTGAGACGATAGTCTGCATCCCGATCACCTGTAACTGTACCTGTACCTAGACTTGTACCTGTACTTTGTTGTAACCTGTGCATAATCTCCATATACATGTCATCCTGTTGCCCTGCCTGTAAGATCTAATACTATAAATATGTCCCATAAGAGCTCATAGATGTTATATGATTCACTTGTACCTTCCTGCTAAGAGCATCTGCAACTTGTTTATCATTAACCTTAATGTATCTAGTGTTGAAGTCAAACTCACGAAGGGTAGCTAATGATCCAGATATTTTAACTTCAAGGATGTATACAAAATTGCATATAAAAGAGAATATTAACCAAATAACTTAACACATGAAAAGGAAGTTGAAATCATAAAGTAACCAGGAGACCAAAGGCACACAAACAATTTGATTACAGAGTTCACCCAATATGGGCTACGTCTCCGGGCCCTGCCCAAAGTGGGGAGGCCTTCTTTCATTAAGTGGCAGCAAAGAAATCAGTTAGAAGAAACTTTACAAAAATGACCCTTATACCTCCAATTATGATGATGGCCTGAAAATGAAGACCTCAGCTGGAGAAGCGGGTTACACGGTCAGATTTTTGGTGCGAAAATGTGCAAAAATGACTATAAACTTGTCAAATTTTGACATTGGCGCCTCTGGCCCTATAAGGGAATATTTTCAGCATCTTTGTAGATCCCTCACTCATGGTTCCGCTCCTTTGGCCACTCTTGGTTTTGTCGCTTTGCCCTCCGCCGGTCTAGTTCGAACCGTTGACCCGTTGGTGTCTTTGGAAAATATCGTGGGGGCGGGACGGGTCAAAAACTGCCCGCTCCAAGCCTGGCATGTAATCGTTGCGGCTTTGTTTGATTTAACAGGTGGTTAATATATGGTTTCGTTCAGGCGTTATATAATGCGTGGCTCCAACGGGGTTGGGTGGGTCCACCAGGGGCGGCCCACCCACTCGATTTAAATATATGATATATATAATATCGTTGGGTGGGGTGGTGGGGTGGACCCCATTTTTTTGAACCATATAGTTGGACTTTTTCCGCCAGAAATTAAGAGTTATTAGACAAATTAAAGAGGCAACAAATTCACCTTTTCTAACTATCGTTTTCCATGCATCGACCCTTTGCCAATTGTTGCCTCGTTAGTGAGTCACTGCAACTTGGCCAAGTTTGACCATGACATTGACCAACTATAGCTTGAGCATATGAACTCAGATTTGAGTGTTGTTTGCACTATTGGAATCAGGGCGATGAGCACTACGATCTGGTCCTAGTTTCACTTCCATATGAGGAATTTTATTTTGAACTATTTTCATGGCTGCTTCTATTTTTGGATCCTCCCGAATCAGTCCTCCCCACTAAGTAGCTTTTGGTACTCCAAAATCATGCACACATATTGCACATTGTTTGTGTCCTTATCAAGCCACACTTTCAACATCTGCATTCCATGCAAATATGGAATATTATTTGCAATCACATAAAAATCCACACACAACTCAAACAACCCCATACTTGCACATAGTTTATAACACGCACTCTTTGGTCAAGTTTACATCATAATAGAAACCAATACCCCAACTATCAACAAAAGGACAAAAACATCATCGTTTCCTTAATAAGTAATGGAAAACACATCATCACTTTTACAATTATTCGCAACACATGATTTACAAGATGTAGCCATGACAAGCTACTATTCTTAGTAAAACTATCTCTTACTCAATAAAGTGGACCACCATGAATGTGGAAGATTCATTTGTTGAACATCTTTTCCAATTGGCTTCTTTAACGGTGCTTTATGGGCATGGAGTATTTGACACGTTGCTTTCTAGTGTCCAATCTCGTTGCAATGAATACAATAATTATTTCTCCTCCAAACTTTCTGGATCGTCTTGGAATGCTTATTCTTGGTGCGCATCTGATGAGTGCTCGTGGAACGCAGACTATTAATGGAATGTGATGAAGTTCTCTCATCATTTGCCATTGGTTGGTCATTGGTTGTCTTGGAGCATTTCCCAACCTCTTTTCTGACATATTCAAGTCCTGCATAATGAGCCAATTCTTCCATTTTGATGGGATTCAAAATGCCTTGGCCATTAATGCCGAGGCCCTTTCCTTGATACTCCATTTTCTTCAACAAGTTTGATCCAATTCTTGAAGTATGTTTCTCAAAATCAATGAAATCATCATCATAAAAAGTACATAAAATTGAAGAATCACTTTTTACCCGAGGCTTGTTATGTTACAACTTTTCCAAGGCCTCCTCCTTGCCTTGTAGCTGAAGCTGCAACTTTTGTTTCTCCTTCTCTGCTTCTTGTAGGAGTCTCCTTAGTTTAGCATTCTCTGCCTGAATGCTTTGGTTAATTTCTTCGAGTTCTTGGAGCCATGCCCCATTTGATGCCCTTTTCATTTTTGGCATAACATCTCCTGAAATCTTTGTCTCATCGCTCGAATCAGAGCCCAAGTTGATGGTTCCATCTGCTACAATCCTAAGAGTTGCAATCTTCATTTCGTCACCTGAGTCTGATCCCGGGTCAATTGGTCCACCGCCTGCAAATCTCAGAATTGTGATCTTCTCATCATTCTCTGATTTAGATTCTTGGTCTTGTTGCATGGTTGCAACTGTCTTTTGCTTCTCTTTTCTGTCGTTCCTCTTAGGTCTCAATTCTGGATGCAGTTTCCATCAATTCTCTCCATCATACCCTTCTTTCTCACAACGAGTACAAGAGGGCCTTGCTTCTCTTCTCTTGGTTATTGTTGCCCTCTTTGAGCGGTCATCTTGCTCATGCTTCTCCCTGCTTTCAATATGTACAACCTTCACACAAGCTTCATCAAGAGACTTAGGTTCAAATAATAACAATGAACGACACAAATAACTATGCAAAGAGCCAATATATTCCATCAACATCTCATAAGTGTCTAACAGAACATTCAGTGCTAATGCTTGATTTCTAAACTTCTCTGTAAAATTATGAAGAGTTTGACCTTTACTTTGTTTCAAATGTTGTCATTCCATTGTGGCCTCCTGTCTATAACCCAATGGGTAATATTGTCCTTTTAAAGAAGAAATGAATTCAGACCACGATGAAATAAGTTTACGACTACTCTTACCACCTTGCAGAATATTGCCTTCCCACCAGACGAGAGCGGTGACACTCAATTGAAGGGATGTTAGCTGGATCTTGGCTTCATCCTCTTTGATTTGTTGTATGTGACAATACACTTCAACCTGTCTTATCCAGTTATCTATCTTTTCTGCATTAGATTCTCCACTAAATACAGGTAAATTAAATTTGACATTCAGCTTGAAAAAGGGCTTTTTAGATGCATTCCTCTGATTCTTGTTAGAATGATGAGAAGAGGAAGAAGAATAATTTTCACTGGAGGACGAAGAGGGAAGAGGATTTTCTCCTCCACCTTCATGATTTACTGAAGAACGATCACTTGGTTACTTCTTCTTAGGCTTGATTGTCTTATCATATTCTGCAAACAACTTTTCAACTTTCTCTGCCATAGTGAAGAAGATCTTGCGATGATTTCGCTCTTCCTCCAATTGAGCTTCCTCTTCTGCCATGTTTCATCTTTGTGGTGCACTTCCTGCTTTAGGATCAAAGGATTTAAGTTTTCCTTCACCTCTTTGGAGCTTGTTCTTGGTTAGCATTCACTCATGTAACTCGCATCAAGAAGACCTGCTCTGATACCAAAATTGATCCAAATCTTTTAACTCTGAGGATGCATACATAATTGCATATAAAAGAGCATATTAACCAAGTAACTTAACACATGAAAAAGAAGCAGAAATCATAAAGCAACTATGAGATCAAAGGCACACAAACAATTTGATTATGGATTTCACCCAATGTGGGCTACGTCTCCAGCCCTTGCTCAACGTGGGGAGGCCTTCTTTCATTAAGTGGCAACAAAGAAATCAATTACAGGCAACTTTACAAAAATGATCCTTATACCTCCAATTATAATGATGGTCTGCAAATGGAGATCTCAGTTGGAGAAATGGGTTGCACGGTTGGATTCCTGGAGAAAAAATGTGAAAAAATGACTAAAAACTTGTCAAATTTTGACACTGGTACCTTTGGCCCTCTAAGGGAATCTTTTTAGCATCTTTATAGATCCCTCGCTAATGGTTCCACTCCTCTTACCACTCTTGGTTCCATCACTCTGCCCTTCGCTAGCTTGGTTCGAATGACTTTAATGAAGGTTTAAATATATGTGCATTGACGGACTTCCCAACGTGGGTTGTTTTTTCTGTTGGTGTCATTGGCAAATATCACGGGGGCAAGTCGGGTTCAAAACCTGCCTACTCAAAACCTGACGTGTAACTGTTGCAACTTTGTTTATTTTAACAAGCGGTTAATATATGGTTTTGTTTGGTGGTTATATAATGCGTGGCTCCAACGGGATTGGGCAGTCCCCCAGGGGTGGCCTGCCCGCCTGATTTAAATATACGATATATATATATATATAATATATATATATATAATATATATATATATATATATATATATATATATATATATTATATATATATATATATATATATATATATATATATTAATATATATATAGTGATGTTTTAGTTTGAGGACATTTCAATTGATTTGACATGTTTATTGGTTAGGTTTGGTTATAGGACATTTTAATTGATTTGGAAAGTTTATTTAGCTGAAATTGTAGATGTTTTTATGGTTTAAATTTTATAGTTATGGTTTTGTTTTCACGTGGGCGATTTCCTTTGCATTACTTTTGGTTTGAGGATCATTTAAAATGATTTGACAGGTTTATTCAATTGAAATTGCAGAGGGTTTAGGAGTCATTTTAATAACTATAGTTTCCCTAGTTTATGTTATGATAATGCTACCAACCACCTCTACCATTTACATGACATAATGTAGTCTAAGCCTACAATGCTGAGTAGATTGAGTGTGTTCTTTTGATTAAATCTTATAGCACTGTTTGAAATGGATAGGTGACTTATATAATCAAGAACTTATAAATGCATAAATTGTTCCTTTGGAAGTATATAATAATAGCAGTAAATTATAGAACCACTAAGGTTGGTTAAATTTTGTTTGATTAGTTTTATCTTATAAGGAAAATCGTGTTAAATTGTGGCAGGATTCATTGCTAAACCACGATTAGAAGAGGTACAATAAAGAGTGGGGCAACTAAAGAGTGCAACATGGCACCACCACAACAACCGACTCCTACCTCCCCACCCAATGATGGGGAAAACATCACAACACTATAACAGATACCAGCTGGAGAAGTGTTGAACTTAATGAGATCATTCCAGCACATGTCTAAAGCATTAATCAACCATTTGGAATGGGAGCATGGAGGACCAATCATACAAAACGAAGTACCCCAAAACACTACAAGAAATGATGTACGTCCATATTTGGAAAAAGTAAAATTTCCAAAGTTTTGGAGGTCCACGGATGGTCAATCTGCAGAAGCATGGTTAGAAAACTTGGCTATGTGCTTTACCCTGAGAGATTACACCTCAAATATGAAGGCCAAGATGGGTATATTCCAGCAAAAGGGAAACACACTACTTTGGTGGAAGACATTATTAACCCAATTGGGGATGGATATATCAGAAGTAACTTGGGAGCTTTTTGAAGAAAAATTTAGAGAACGTTACTTGTCAAAGGAGTTCCTTGAGAGGCAACTAAATGAATTCAATGTATTAAAGCAAGGGAGTTGCTCACTGCCAGAGTATAAGGCATGTTTCATGGAATTACTTCGTTATGCCCCTCACTTAAGCACAGAAAAGCTCAAGGTGAACAAATTTGTGTATGGATTAAATGTTAACATTTGGACCAAGGTTAGAATCTTAATGCCTCGCACCTTGCATGAGGCAATTCAACGGACAATAATTGCAGAGGAGGAGATCATGAGAAGTGGACCTAGTAAGCCAACAAGGCCCACAGGATCAGGAATACCAAGTGGAAACAATATGGAATGTAGAAATTTGCAAGGGGGTCATGCACTCAATCATAAAAGGTGGTTAATAGGAAATCAATGAACACCATATAGGCATCCGACTCAGCATCTACACAAGGTACCTCAACAACCTCATCAACCAAAACAGCACCAGCCTATGTGACAGCACGAAGTCACGCCACCTCAACACTAATCCTCTTTCTAGTAGAGTTCCAGACCAACTCCCTGCTCAATTGGTAGTAAGAGCCAAGCCCCTAAGAGGGGGTGTAGGACTTGTGGAGGTCATCACTACGAGAGGGACTTCCCTCAAAAGATAGGTAATACCAACTCAACTAAGAATGCAACTACGGTGGGGGATCTGGGGAAGGCTTGTCTCATCCATGCTGCAGTGAACAATCGCCAGGTCGAACATCAGTCCACTGTGTTGGAAACCTCAAGTAATATTGATGGTATGAGTTTTGTCATTTTAATAGATCCAGGAGCTATTGATTCCTTTATTTCTCTAAATGCATTATCAAAGATTAAACATAAAGCAATTGCATAATATGAATTTATGCATGTAGAAATGGCATGTTGTATGAAAAGAAATGTAGGAAGGATGCTAAAGGATTGTGAGTTGGACCTGGGTGTATGTAATACCAAGGTATCCTTGTACTCTACAATTTTAGGAGTCTATGATGTAGTTATAGGAATGGATTGGTTGGAACGACATGAGGCACTCCTAGACTGCAAAGACAAGATTATACATTTCATTGACAATGACGGCCAGAGAAAATCATTAAGGGGAAAGAACCGAGGGGTGTCCCTGAGGTTCATCTCCTCCATCCAACTAATGAAATTTAGGCGAAAGGGATGTCCAATGTTCTCGATGGTAACTCTAAATGATAAGGTTGATTCTAAAAACCTTGATAAACATCCATTTCTTGTTGAATTTAAGGATGTATTTCCCGAAGAACTACACGGGCTACCCCCAAAAAGGGAAATTGATTTCACCATCGACCTTAAACCAGGCAATGAGCCTATTGCAAAGGCACCCTATTGTATGTCGGCTCCAGAGCTAAAGGAATTACAGATCCAATTAAAGGAACTGTTAGACTTGGGGTTCATACGACCTAGCATATCTCAATGGGGAGCCCCTGTGATTTTCGTTAAGAAAAAGGATGGGTCTTGGCGACTGTGCGTTGACTACCGCTAGTTGAATAAAGTGACGATAAAAAATTAATACCCTTTACCAAGGATAGATGACTTGTTTGATCAAATGAGGGGGGCGACTGTGTTTTCAAAGATACATCTGAGGTCGGGATATCATCAGTTGAGAATCAAGGAAGAAGATATCCCGAAGACAACCTTTAAGACAAGATTTGGGCATTATGAATTTGTAGTTTTACCCTTTGGACTGACAAATGCCCTGGGCGTTTTCAAGAGTTTGATGAACGAAATATTTTGGGATTACTTAAACAAGTTTGTACAAGTCTTTATCGATGAAATTTTGATCTACTCAAAGACCCCAGAAGAGCATGACGAACACTTGAGGATAGTTCTACAATGTCTTAGAGAAAACCAATTATACGGGAAGTTGTCAAAGTGTTCCTTTTACCAAACCAAGATTCATTATCTTGGACACGTTATCTCTGGGGATGGTATCGTAGTAGACTTGGCAAAGATCGAGGCCATCATGGAATGGCTAGCACCAACCATTGTTCATGAAATACAAAGTTTCATGGGCATGGTAAGGTATTATCATAGATTTGTCGAAGGATTTTCAAAGATAGCAAGCCCTATTATCGAGCTCCAAAGAAAGAACAAGAAATTCATTTGGAATGAAAAATGTGAAGAAGCATTTCAAATGTTAAAGGTATTATTAACGACAACACCAATTTTGAAGGTGTTGAATATGTAACAAGAATTTTTGGTTTGCACTGATGCCTCCAAGGAAGGGTTGGGTTGTGTGTTGATGCAAGAAGGAAGAGTAATAGCTTATGCATTAAGGAAACTTAGAACCCATGAAGAAAACTATGCAACCCATGATCTAGAAATGGCAACAATTGTTTATGCACTAAAGATTTGGAGACACTACCTTCTAGGAAGGAAGTTTGATCTTGGGACTGATCATTGTCGGCTACAACACATATCCACTCAAGACCACTTAAATGCAAGACACAGACGATGGTTTGAGCTAATTAGTGAATATTATTTTGATATCACTTACATAAAAGGAACGATAAATAGGGTGGTTGATGCTTTAAGTAGGAGGCCTCGGATATTTTCAGTGATTCCCTTAAAGACAAATTTGAGGGAGAAACTGCTTGATTTACAATTTAAAAACACCTGGTATCAAGAAGTTAGCAGAAGTTTGAGGGAGGATGAAATGAGGGTCCCAAAATATGAAGAATACTCCCTTGATAATGATGGGCTACTGTGATTTCAGGGAAGGATATATGTACCACCAAATGGAGATATATGCCACTTAATCTTGAATGAATCACATCACGCAGTATACATGGCACACCCTGGTGTTAAGAATTTGAGTGCAGGCCTGAAACCACTCTTCTTTTGGAAAGGGATTAAGAAGGACATCGTAAACTTGGTAGCAAGATGCTTAGAGTGTCAACGAGTAAAAGCTGAACACAGACATCCAACAGGATTATTGCAACCCCATGATATACCAAAATCTAAATGGGAAGTTATATCAATGGACTTCATTGTGGGACTAACAATGACCTCAAGAAGACATGATTCCATATTTGTAGTGGTGGACACATTGACCAAGAGCAACTATTTCATACCAGTTAAGACTACATATAAGGCACCAGAAATAGCCATAGTTTTTATTGATGAGATTATAAGATTGCATGGAGTGCCTAGGAAGATCATATCTTATAGGGGAGTAGTGTTTACATGAAGGTTTTGGACTAGTTTCCAAGAAGCTTTGGGAACCCAGTTGAACTTCAACACTTCTTATTACCCTGAGACAGATGGGCAGACAGAGAGGGCTAATCAAATCCTCAAAGACATGCTTCAGATGTATGTGATGGACCAACAAAAGAGATGGGAGGAGTTTTTACCACTCGTGGAATTTTCTTACAATAATAGTTATCAAAGTTCCATCAAGATGGTGCCATTTGAGTTCTTATACAGAAGACCTTGCTGAACACTTCTCAATTGGGACTGACTAGAGGACCGAGTATTAATAGGACTAGAAGTGGTGCAAAAGATGGAAGAACAAATGACTATGATTAGGAGGAGGCTAAAAGAAGAACAATATCAATAAAAGAGCTATGTTGGTGCTCATCGGGTAGACCGAAGTTATGAAGTGGGAGATAGGGTGTTTCTGGGCGTAAGGCCACAAAAAATCTCTATAAAATTTGGAAAGGGAGAAAAATTGTCTCCACGGTTTGTGGGACCTTTTGAAATCTTAGAAAGGAAAGGGTTGATGGCATATAGGCTTGCCTTACCTCCATTTTTAGCGTGCATGCATGATGTGTTTCATGTTTCTATTTTGCGTCATTATATTTCAGATCCTTCACATGTTATTGACTTTGGTCATTTGCAGGTTACGGATGAGGGAACAATGATGACTGAACCAGTTTGCATACTAGACCAACGAACTTTGTAGCTTAGACGACGGTTAGTGGACCAGGTTAAGGTCTAGTGGGAAAATTATAGTCCCAGTTCAGCTACTTGTTAGGATGCCAATGAGATGTGTCACCGTTTTCCTTACCTATTCCAAGGACTTTGAGACGAAGTCTATTATTAAGAGGGGGTGTATATAGTGCCCTTCCTAGTGGATTGACAATGATATGAAACTAACATTTATTTAGCCCTAAGGCCCACACATTATTCTTTGAGGACCTCAAGTTGAGGATCCGGGCACAAGACTCTATTATTAGTGATTGTGATGTTATGTATGTTCTCCGTTGATATTATGATGAAGATAACATTAACGGTTATATATGTTATCTATTGGTATTATGATGATTGTAGCATTAATGGTTATGCATGTTCTCTATTGATATTATGATGATTGGAACAGAAATGGTTAAGCTTGGTCTCTATTGAATTTATGATGATGATGGCTGTAAAGGATATGTATGCTCTCTATTGATATCATGATGATGATAGCTTTGATGGATAAGTATGTTTCTATTGATGTTACGATGTTGATAGCTTTGATGGATATGTATGTTTCCTTTAATGTTATGATGATGATAGCCATCATGGAGGTGTCCTCTATGTTACCTACTTGCATTAGTTCTGGTTCACAATGAACAATGATGCAAATGACTAGGTGATGTTAATGATGCTATTATGAAAATGGCTAACACTGAGAAACCTTGTTACTTATGATTATTAAGCATGGAAGGAAACCACCAGAGGCACTCGCATATGATGACTTGACGACACCTGGTTTGATGAAAATTTATATTATTTTATCTTTGAAATTATAAGTCAATTTTGAAACTTGTTATATATGTTTATCTATATTATGATGATATGTTAGTGGTTGCAGGCACAGATTAATTGCTTGGCCGAATGACTCACATATGGGTGATGGGGTTGTACAATTGGATGGAACTGCATGTGAGGGGTGGGACAATGTCCTTGATCTCACCCACTGGCACTCTTGCCGTGACTTGGGTTGGAAAGGTTGAAACACCTTTGCATTGGAGATTACGATGTCATGAGGGCAGGTCCCAAAGTTGGTCACTCATGAGGATTTTACTTGGGGGTGCGCATCAAGGTGGATTCCTTGATCCCTAACACCATTAGTCTCACTATAGCAGACAACATAAGAGATGATAGTGGTCTCTGTCGTTGCACCTATACTTTCCCCTTGTAGCCACTGAATGCTTGAAGGGCAAGTGGTGTGGCACCCTTGGAACTTCAAGGGAATTTCTTGAAGGCATGACCAACTTGGCACTCTTGGCATCACAAATAAATTGTTAGGCGTGTCACTCTTAGAACTTCAAGGGAAGTTCTTGAAGGGCACTACCAAACTTGGCACCCTTGGAATCATTAAAAATAAATAAATTAATAAATATAATCAAGATATGAAAACCATGTAAATTCACATCAAGTGGTAAATGATGATTAGAACCGAAGTAATTAAATCAAGAATAAAACTTGGGTTAAGGGGATCATAGGAAGAAATAACATATTTTACTTTAAAAACTCAACCCTTCCCATGTTGGAAAATTTTAGGTAGATAAATGTAATTTAATTAGATAAAAAGGGGAAAGAGGGACATAATTGTAAGGATAATTATTAATCCTAAAATAATTAAACCAAATTAAGAGAAGATGATGGTGAATTAAAATAAGTAATAAATTAAATTTTTAGAGAAATTTAGAAGACCTCCATGTGGCAACAACCAGCATAAGAATATTCATTTAAGAGATAACTTAACTTAAATTAGGGAGTAGATAGGGGATCAAATCTTGACTTATCAATTGACTTTAGTAATGAACACAAATTAAGGAGTAAAAAGGGGGATCAGAGACAACTAGGAGGAGAAACAACAATCTTGTTGAAGTGAGGAAAAATATTAATTTTAAATTAAAATTTAAGTAAATAATTTTGGAGACCCTTGATGAGAGAGTGACACATGGGTGGGTGAATAATCAAACTATGGAATTATAAAAAATAACTAATTATGCATGAAATACCAAGTGTCACCTATGAGGACTCCTATAAACGAAGGGGCAGGCCATCAGAGAAGGCACTTTTCTTTAGCATGTTGTTGGATGGATGAGACTATGTCAGAGTAGTGACTACAAGTTATCGTGACTTTGGCGAGGTAGAGGAATTTAGAGAGGGGACGCTTGAGCCAAGGAGTTCTCTCCTCTACCAGCTAATACATTCCTCTATTGTACAACCCCATTGCATCTTGGGGGTTTGCGGAGAAGGAGAGTACCCAAGGAGTAGGCTGGGAGGTCAACCAATGGGTCATTGCATTCAGATCAAGCACGTCAACATTCACACTCGGAGGCGACCGACAAAAAAGGAAGACAAGTAGCGACAAGTCAAGTTTGAATCTCGTCTTCTGGTGAACGGTACCTATGTTGTATTATATTCTTTTATGACTTCTTTATGGTTTTAGTTAAATATAGGTAAATTAGATGATATGTTCAATGAAGTGAAAATGAGAGATGTGTTAAATAATGCAAAAAAAAAAAATTGAATTCCGAATGATATTCTCTTATGGTTGTATTTCTATTTTGATAAAAAAAAAAAGAAAAAAAGAAAAAAATATTAATATAGGTTGGCCCTTACAGAAAGATACACTCATGGCAACTTGTTAAAAAACAGATCTTGAAGACAGACAAGTTTATATCAATGTCCAAAAGTCAGGATTGCATAAGATTGCATGTAGGTATCTAGTCTTCCCTTGAAAAAACATTATCAAGTGGATGTTATCGCACAAAGATGTAAAGAGCATGATCCTCAATAATGCCAGTGGAAAAAGGCTTGCCTCATTTATGACACATGATTTTAAGCTCATGTATTATTTTCCCTTGCCAGAAGTCTACATGGATTCTCACTTCTACGTTGTCACCAGTTACCTAAGCACTAAAGATGTCATTAAAGGTTGAGTGAAAGAGCCATCCAAATTCTGCCGGACACTAAACAACACTTATAATACCTGAGATGATGATAGTAGCTACGCAAAATCAAATGAAATGCATCCTACTTTAACATTCATATGATACATATATATTTAGAGGAATAAATGACCTTGATTGGTTCCATTGGAAGTATGATTTTACTTAGTTTTAGTCTACTTTGTAGATTAAAATGATAATTCATCTCCAGGACAGGTCGATGGGGAGCTCTTGTTTTTGACTTAGGGTTTATTGTCTACTCTTCTTTGGTCGCCATTAATCTCTGTGTAGACCCTTGAATCCACAGGTGATCTTTCGCTACTACTCATTGGTAAGTTTGTTTACTCTCATTTGCGCCCTTTTTGGTATGTTTCGGCTTTCATGATGAGTTTTCTACATTATCGAGGGTATTTTGGTTTTTCGACGCTTCTCTTGAGGGGCCTTCATCTTGGTTTTCTTTCTCTGCAACCCCACCTCTCTATCTTTTTCCAGGCTTCATCATCTTCCGGTCACATTCGAGGGTTTCAGTTTTGCAATGGCTGGAGAATATAAGGACATAATTGTGGACTACTTGGAGGATCCCTGTATCAATGAGGATATATTCTATTATGTTATGGTCTCTTCTTCCTTGTAGGTTGACACATCACAATGTTAGGGCTCATAGGTTCTATTGGTGGCTTGTGCGGTTTTTGGGGCTTCTCCCTTGTCATAGTCTCTTTCCTTGGTCTAGCTGAGTTTTGTCTCTTTTGGGGTTTCACCCTTTCTTTAGTCCCAGCCCATGGCTTTTTGGTCCTACATGGGACCTAACACGACTCTGGTGGGTCCTCGTATGTTGTGGGTTAGCGAGGTCACATACATCGGTGGTCTATGTTCCAAAGGGGATGTTACCTTTGTCTCCTGTTGATGCCTCGAAAATCGCTGCAACAACATTGGGGAAAAACACCCAGTCCGGACCTTAAAGGCAGCTCCTTTTCCATTTGGTGTGGTGGCTCTGACTAGAAATAATGGGACCAGTTTCCGAATGATGAATATAAGGGGATGGATAAATGGGTGGTTGTCTAATATAATGATAATGGATGAATTATTTAATCTAGAAAGTAAAAATATGAATAACTATCCTATCCCGGGAAATTTATGCTTTTAGTGTAATGTTTGATAATCTTTATCCACAAATAGGCATATAGATGACTTTATTGGTAAACAAAGACATTTATTCATATGATAATTACATTGTTCAAGTAGTTGAACAAAGTAATCATTAAAACATTATTACACTATCCTTTATATATCACTGATACATATATGACTAAAAGAATAACACTCCTTAAACATTCAATAGTGAAAAATATAAGGATTGTTGTTAAAAACACATACATATATCCAATGATAGCAAGATTAAACAAATGACGATTCACATGAAAAAATGAAACAAGATCATAGATAATAGTACCATATGTTATTTGGATCACTCCCGATATCAATCGCATTCAAATTCCTTTTTCCAAATTAGAAACACTTTCACATCAAGGCAATAGTGCACATCCCATCAAAACTTTCTTCGTTAGAATTCGGAATACTGGCCCAGTCTTTATAAAAAATATACCATAAGCACAATAGTGCAACTTCCAGATTTGAGTTTATACAAAAACTGAGGACCCTTTCTAAATGTATGGAAAGGGTCTATAAATACTAATTAAGCTAACTAACTACAAAAACAAAATGCTATTAATTGGTACAACTAAATCACGAGTATATTCTCAACAATAGGTTTGTTTGCAGTCGGCAGCATGATTCATTGTTTCGGATGATCTCCTTTTGATTTGAGCTGGCAGATTGCAAGCATCGGTTCCAATTCTGGAGGACGAGTGAGACGAGAATGTGGTTGAGCTGAGTATGTGGCATCATGGATTTCGGGAATGATACAACCGATCGCATCGGTTAAACATTTGAGGGCGGCCCTTTGACTGTATGGTTTTACTAAGAAAAACCAATAGGTATCCCAAGTTAAACTTTGGATGCCGGCAATTAATCTTCCATTCTTCTCCAATTCTTGATTGCATGCTTGTTCCAATGTTTTGGCTGACAACAATTTACTTGGAGTGCATTGCGAAATCATGTTAGACAGATAAAGAGTGTTATTGATTAACTTAATTAAATTACTTGTAGATAATCTGCATCTGGAAATTTCTCTCTTTGCTTTCATCAGTTGTGACTGCCATTCTAAGAAAAGGATCTCCTTGTGTGACTCTAGAATTTTAGGCAGATTTGCGGCCTGCCCTTCATTGGTGTCTTGCCAAGCAAGAAAGTTTGTTAGAGTCTCATCAGCCTTTTCCAAATCCTACCTAGCATCGACTGATTTGTCAACTATTGATGCAATTATATCACAAAGGGGCTCAACCAGAGAGGTGTTATGACATAACAGTCTTAACTGTGTAACCAATGCTTTATTGATCTGTAGAGCTTTGGACCTGAAATCTGCTGGTTGCGGAAGACTCTTGAACTTCTCTACTTGATGTGACAACTGAGCGATTTGCTCGTCTTTTGTTTTCATCATTAGTTCATTCATTGTCTTTAACCTGGCCAATGCTTCGGATAATTGCTTTTGCTTTTGTATTGCGCTTGAGTCTATCTTATGTTTCTCCTCAAGCAATTGCTTATTCAATTGATTGTTTATTTGTTGTTGTGTTGATAGTTGCTATTCCAACTGTTTAATTTTCTGTTGTGCTTCGGACACCTGTGATTGCAACGAAACAATTGCTTGGTCCTTTTCTTTAAGTAGATTACTTACTTCCGATGCCTTATCCATAGTGGCTACCGAATAAGCTCTGGCATACTAAGAAAGTTTTGTTAGGTCATCGGAAGGGCTAAACTCTTCTTTCCACACTACATTAGTTGTCTCTGTTTGTGCTGGAAACATGGAATATTGATCAAGTCTTCTCCTTTTCCTTTGTCTTTTCACTACAACCCTGTGTTTGGGACTGTAAAAGACATCTAATGGAGGTATGTCTTCTATCTGCAAAGTAATTTGATCGGATGGATATTTTGGAATCATTTCTAAATCTGTGCTAGTGGGTAGGCCGCTGGTTCCTTCATTTGTAACCGTTGTTGTCGTTGTATCTTGTCCATCTGTTACTTTGGGTGTGCTGGCACCTTGTGGACCTTCCAGACTGCTTATAATAGAGTCAAATTGTTGCCATTCTTGGAGGAGTTTAGGATCAATCTGAGTATCCATATTGATATTTTCACTTCCCTTGTCTTGTTCTTTTTTCTGTTCTTTCTCCTGCTCTGGTTCTTTTCCTCTTCTAAGAATCTTCCCTACAGCAGGAGGTTTGTGAATAATTTGTTGTTTAGGCTCGCTTGACTGGGTTTTCGGGGTAGTAGCTAATAAGTCCAGAGGTAGAGTTTACAACCTCTGTTCTCTGAGCCTATTGAATTCTACTAGCCTTTCATCGTTATATCTCATTTTAGCCAACGTTTGTACCTGGAATATTGATTCTGCCGAAGAAAACAGGTCATCAAATTCATCTTTTTCATGATCAAACCTTGTAAGTTTGGCTTGTTCAAGCACAGTATAGGCAACTTTCCTTGGATCGAATTGCCTATTAGGAATGGTTGCAAGATTGAGCATGTTTATTTTTTCTGCCTCCTTCTCTGCGTGCCTGTAGTCGTGTAAAGTATAAACACCGCATCTCAAAGGAAAAGTAGGCAAAGCCTGCTTTTTAGAAGTCCTAAGAGTCTTGGATGTTCCTGCTGTTGTTATTTGGTAGGCCAATTCTCGGGCTAACAACTTATCAGGTATATACAGAGGAAGGACATGAGGTCTTGCGAGGCTACCAAAAACCCTTATGTATGTGAACTTGTTTTCCCCGAACCAATTTCCTATAACAGTTAGGTCAACCTCTGCTTCCGAAGAAATCTTTGGGGCAGGCTTATAAAAAATGAAATAATAGATAGGTAACATAAAACCATTACAGATTTGGTACAAGTGGTCCTTATAGTGCACCTTCCATAACTTTTGATGATAAATATGGATTGGCATGGGGTCTTGTGAAGTCCATCTCCACCCAAGTACAGGAAATTCATAATTGAAACAAAAGTATCTAAAATATAAGCACTATAATAAAACGGAGGAATAGACCTATCGGTCACGCGAGTTTTTGCTCTAAATTCAAGAATTGCAGTAGGTAATTTATCTGACAGTATGTTTCCCCAATCCATTACTTCACTGTTAACTGCCGCTTGCATTAAAGGAACCATTTCAATAGTGAACTTTGCAGAATCATGCAATCCCCACATTCCACACATCATTGCCCCGGCATAACAGTAAGGAGAACATAATGAATCTATAGAGTACTTAACCTGAAGATTCATGTTTGTGCCTTGCGGTGTTCTGTCTCCACTCTCGAATTGGGGCCGATTCAGTATCATTCTCGCTTGCGAACTTCTCAAGAAAGGCTTTATTGTATTTCTTTTGAGGTTCGGGCAAGTGATACATTTTCCTTAAGTCATCAGGCTGAAATGAGCCAAAGATCCTTCCGTCAACTGTGCAAAATGTTCTGTTTAAAACCTGGATCTCCTCTATTGCCCATCGCACTACATCAGTGTATGGAAGAATTTTCTCACGTGCTGCTATTCTGTGCAGATATGAATTAGCTAAATCTTTAAGGGAAGCCTCTGATTTTCTAGTTGAATTTGCGGTAGCTTGTACTGGTACTGTCTCAGGCTCCTCTGCTTCAATTAAATTATAGATGCTTTGCCAACTTGTGTTTCCAAGGCCAAGACACGTAGTGTCTGAAATCAAACCCTTTTTGCTCGATCCTAGATCAGTGGTGGACTGCACTGTTACTGCGGGAGCCGCTGCTGTTGCGGATCTCTTGGATTTCTTTCCCATTTGGTTCGAATTTGTTATTTCAGTGGAGTCCTGCGCAAGGAATAAAATGAACGCGATACAGAGAATAGGTAGTATGAGCCAATATGAAAGGATTATATCAATTAGTGAATAATGAAATATTATAGTGATACTGTCGTAGATACAATCTCAGGGAATATCTTGGCATAACTGCTTCATTAATTGGCTGCTTAACCTGTCAATCATGGTAAAGGAGTTTTACATACCCATCATATCGTTTATATGCCGAATGATTCATTCAAGCGTGGCTTGGGTTTTTTGGCTGATAATCAGAAGTAAATCGCTATCGGGAATAATCCAAAATAATGCATGCAAACCTTTTAAATCTATTTTGAAACTCGCGCTTTAATGTATCACAATCGGGGATGGGCTCGGGTCATATTACTTATGTCATTGCGAAATCGTCGATCGCCGATGGCGATATACTTTATCGCATCGAGAGATTCAAAGGTATCATAAACATGCGTTGCGCTACACCTTCCGATTACCGATAGCGATATCGCATCAGAGAAATAGGGGATGATCTTTCATTATATTCGCTATTCGCCTTTCCTAATATCCGATAGTTGTTTGCTTTTCGGATCGGAGTAAGTCAATGGGTGCATGCATTATGTTTTCTTTGTTGTTGCGATATGCGATCTTGCGACCACTTTATCACAATAATAAAGAATTTTATATTTATTCATAAGATCGATTTCATTATAGTTCAAAAGGTTTATAATATAACGTTTCCATTGGACCTTTTGATGAAGGATTTTCTAATGATGAGTTGATACCAATTTATTCACACATCTATGTTTAAAAGGGACCCATTTCATATTATAGTTAGAAAGAATTTTTTTATGAAATGGGGGGTTGTTGTACAACACAACATGTCCTTACCTTTGGTCATTTCACCTTACATCCTGTCAACACTTACTCAAACCTTCCACTCGGTCACCACTTCTCCCCTTTCATTCACTGACCTGCTTACTTGTCTGTATCCACTCCACCTAGTGTTTACTTACCCTTCAACACTAACCCTACCCTTATCTACCAACCCATTAACCCATAACCTTTCGTTATACTGCACTCAAACCTTCCACTCAGTCACCACTTCTCCCCTTTCATTCACCGACCCGCTTACTTGCCTGTATCCACTCCACCTAGTGTTTTCTTCCCCAACACACTGGGTTCATACTCAACCCTCCCATATACAACCCTAAACCCCCCGTCTGATGCGTCTTTCATTCACCACCATCCCACCCCACCTATTGTGGCTGCACATCCTCCATCAACTTTGACTCGATGCAGGCATAACTCCTATATGAACTTGTGTAAGGAACCCACCTCCACAATGGTAGGTACTAATGTACCTCTTCAACAAGTGGCCAGATTTTTCGATTCAATATTGGTGGGTTCAACGTAGGGCCATCATTTTAGTCTATGTTATCTTCAACAATGGGTGATCGATGCACGAGGACCCTTAGTCAGACGACTCCCCACTGTCAATGCCCTGTTAAGGGGTTGGTTCACACTCATTTTTGAAAACAAGGATGCTATTGAATGGACTCTATCTAGGATTTGGTATTTAGACTCTACTCCAGTAATTCTAAGGAATTCATCACCTCTTTTTGATCTTATGCGTGAGAGGATTGAAAAGGTGCCTATTTAGGTTCGTCTCCCTGGTCTCAAACTACATTCTGGGACAAGGATACTGTTAGTGTCAGTCTTAAGCCCTCCATCAGTGATCAATTGCTCTTTGCATATGCATGGTTAGGTGTTTCATCAGTGTCAATTTTGCATCCCGCTAGGCATGCCATAACACTGAATGGAGGAAACTAGTCATTTTTCCCTTCTTGGCTTTGCTGGATGAGGTCATACTACAATGTAATTGAGTCATACTTGTCGTTATTTTATCTTGAGGTCCCATGGTCTTAGGTCTAGGGTTTTGAGTCAAAATTATGTCAAGGTCACGAGTCAAGGTCAGTGAGTGCCCAGCAAGCCAGAGGGAGGTATGTACATATGTTTCATTGTTACTTTCATCAGCTACAGATCATTTTATGCCTTGGATTTAAAAACCCTGTTTTTAAGTCCAAGGATCATGACAAATTTGTAAAAATAAAGAAATTCTCAGAAAGTTTGCTAAAGTGCCGGCAACAACCCTGGTTCCTTCTCCACAGTTCGTTAGATGGTCAACCTGCAAAAAGAACGAAGTCAAACGCATCAAAAGAGCTCATTTCAGGACAAAATGACTCCAAAACAGTGTGAAAAAGAATGTCAAAGTATAAACATTATAAAGTGGGTTTTTGAGTTTAATATTTTTTTTTAAATGGAAGCATATAAAGGTTAATTCCCTCTTTAAAGACTCTCATTGTGCATTTGTCAAACAAGAATTTACAAGACAAAGGCAAAGAAGACAATTTCGGGCAGCATTCAGCAATTTTAGTGCCTGAGAGGCGCGCGGACATCTGGGAGAGGTGCGCGGTTACCTGGGCAGTGCGCGGCTCTGAGAGAGCCATTTTTCTGAAGAAATTTACAAGCGCGCGGACATCTGGGAGGTGCGCGGACATCTGGGAGAGGCGCGCGGACATCTGGGCAGCGCGCGGATTTCTGGGCATAAAGAGCCATTTAATCATCAAAACCTCTTCCAAATTTGCCTATATTTGCCGAGGTATGTCTACTCATGTGCTTTATGGTGGTGTGATGATTCCAAAGGAGGATTACAATCATAATCTAATGCAAATCGATGGAGGAATGATGGGTGTTTTGCTAGCTTAATGTTTTGGCGGTTTGTTTGTTTTCAAGGCAGTTTTTCCTTATATATCCCTCCTTTCATTTTCCCATTGATAATCACATGTGTTTATATGTCATTTTTATCGATCTCATGTGCAAATTAAACTCATAAACCCTACCTATAAATTCTACCCTTTCCCCATGCCATACGCTCAAACCCTACACCATCACACGCAAAAAATTATGAATTCAAATTGCACAGCAAATCAACGAAAATAAATAAAAAATGATGACAAGGCATGCACACAAGAGTTGTAAAAACAGTAAAAATGCCATTTGCATAGCCTTATAAAAAAAAACAAATAAAGAAAAATGTCATCTTGCTGTGTATATGTTTAAGATTGCAAGCTATGTTAAAGTCATGACAAAAATCTATTAAATGCACAGCTGCATACCTATAAAAAAGATCAATTCTGTTGAGATAAGGGTTTTGCATTAACATGGTATTCTTCCCCATCCTTAAGAACCTGTTTTTCCCTATATATTCCCCATATGAAAACCTAATTCAATTGCATTTCCCTTCATGAAAGATTCCTTATGCAAATTGAATGTCCGTCCCAATGTCAAAGCATACAGTGAAACCCTAATTCCCAATGACAAATGCAAAAATGAAACTACCCCTGTTTAAATGAATTGCTGTTACAAAAACTAGTTGGCAGTGATTATTAAAAGGGTTTCATTGTCCCCCTAAACCTAATCTTTTCCCTAATTCCCAAATTACCAATTCCCTCTCCCTTCCTCTTGCAATCAAATACCCTAACTCCCTGTTTCCCAAAGCATCAAATGGCCAGTCCAAAAGTTATAAAAAACAGAATATGCTCCTCAAAGACATGCAAAATGAAATGAGCTGCCTGTTATTTGTACATAAGTGATGCTGCACTATCCTCCTATGCCCATTATATCCTCCCCTCCATCATGAAGATTTTCATTGTCCTTTCCCTTGACTTCAAAGTTTCCCTAAATAAGTATTAATTTGCAAATGTGGAAAGATAGAATGACATATTTAGCATTATGTGATGTTTTCCTTCAGAATTCCCTGCTTATATATATTTTTCCCTTTCCTATATATAAATTCCCTCCCCTAACATATCCCTCATGATGTTTCCCCTTGAAAACAGCATACTTCACAGCATTTTGCAGGCAAGGCAGCGATCATTTGGACTGGTTTATTCCACCTTGCTCAATAACACCATGTCGACTTCTGAGACTAATGAGCAAGGTGATGACCGATCATCATCCACTGAGATTGAGACACAGCGGAGGCCTCGTAGGGGAGGCAAGAGTGGCCAACACAAGAAGATAGAGCCCACATCACTGACTGAGTTACAGGCTTGCCCATTTGCAGTATCTTGTTTTCAGCACATGGCTTGTTATCAGTTTTGTGAGAGGCTCTCACACATTCAGCCTCACAGAGAGTTGGCTCGATTGTTTGTTCTGCATCTCCATGATGGACAGGTCACCCTTGCAGGGGGGAATTTTGTATTTTCTCCAGAGGCTATCACAGAAGCTACCGGGATACCCAAT